>JAUPMG010038238.1:0-14371 GCA_031762675.1 Pachysandra terminalis | reverse complement strand
CCGTGTCGATACTCGATACGTATCCGTTTTCGAGCCGACCGATACGCTACCTCGATACGATATTTTGAACCATGGGTGGAGCTAGTGGTGGTGGTGGCATTGACAGTGGCATAGAGGAGCGACGATTTAATCATGCCACCCAGACCCAGGGTGGCAATCGTGGCAATGCGTCCCCTGAGCGTCTGCCTATTCGGACTCGGTACCAACACCAACCACGTCAACAACGCCATTCAGGACATGGACATCGACAACGACGAACCGATGATGCGCCGCATGGATTGGATGCGATTACACAGGGGGTTGATATGATTAATGTTGGGATTTCTAGCATATTTCGTGGTGGACCACATTCAGGTTCTAGCCGGAGATCTTCATTTAGTTATGATCGAGATGGCTCTACATCATCATACGACTATGGTTATGACCATGACCAGGCGGGATCATCGTCTTATCAACCTACTTATGGTTATGGACACGAGTCATATCCATATGGGACTGGAACTGGTAGTGGCACTAGCACATCTTCATCATATCAGCCCAATTTTGGATATATTCATGGCCAGGAGGGATCATCATCGCATTCTTCTTCATATGGACAAACGGGGCAATATACTGGAGCTAGACAAGCTGGACTTGGGGGGTTGGGTGCACTACAGCCCAATATGAGCAGTTTAGGAAAGATTATGAGGCTTGGTACCAGCATTACATGGATTGGCAATCATATTGCCAGCATGTTCAGCATCTGCATCAAGTACCATTAGCAGATATTCAGCTTCAGGCCCAGGCTCAGCATCAGGATAGTGACAACGATGAGCCTACACGAAAGTCTATGTAGTATTGGTGCTCTTGTACTTTTTGGAATCATTATATCAGGTAATGACTTTTAGTTTATTTTTTAATGTTTGAACTTTGAACTTTGCCATATGTATGATTTTCTTTAAATTTTTATAGTTTATGCAATATATTTATGATTTCCCTTTACACTTATTGAGGTTTTTATTCAATTTTCATGCGCAAGCGCGCGTAACGGTTGGCTTCTAAGTTAATAAACTTAATATATATTGTATGTATATGTGTATCATATCAAAAGCATGTTAATTTAAAATATTTTGACCTTATCTTTGCATAAAATAGGTATTGGTTTATGTATCCATCGTTTTCCTTGCTTATCCATAATTTTTATAGCGTATCCGTGTCAATACTCAATACGTATCCGTTTTTTGGCGACCGATACGCTACATCGATACGATATTTTGAACCATGTAACTACCAAACAAAGAGCAAGAGGATATCTGCCACAGCCTGCAAATTTTCTATTATCTGATAGCCTCTAACTTTCAAGAACTGCATACAAGCTCCTTGACATAATGCAACTTACCTCAAAATTAACAAGCACCAAATTCCACACTTGTATAGTGAAAGGACAGTGGATGAAAAGATGATCTGTTGTTTCTTCTACTGCTTTGCAAAGAATACAGATATCGGGCACATGTAAATAACATTGTCTATGTTAAAATTTTGTCCCAAGCTAACGAACAGACAAAAAACAAAAGAAAAAAAAAACAACTTTACTGGGTACCAATGCCTTCCATATTAAGCTCCCAGGCTCGATAGTAGGTAGATTTTTATACTAATTTGGTAAATAGATCTAGCTGTAAAGCATCCAGATTCTGAAAGCACCCAACACCTCTTGTACTGCCCCTCTTGTCATGTTTCAATAGAATGAACGCGTTCCACTAGAGCAAACAAAGCTTCACTTTCCCATCCAAATGCCTCTCTTCTAAGGAAATAATTCCAAACCACACCTCTTCAGTTAAGCGACAAGTAGTCTCACACCCAAGCCCTCCTTATTGTTTGCAATTGTATAGAGTGATGGCAAGGTTTACCATGTTGATGTTGCCTGCTACGTCGCCAGGTGGCCCAGGCGACATGTCGCCAAAAGGAGGAAAAAAAAAAGGGAAACTTGGGGGAAATGATGGAAACATCTAGGAAAATGTGGGGTTTTTGATGGGTTTTTCCCCCCAAGTTTTAAACAATGTCTAAATATATCATAATATATCAAAAAATGCAAAAAACAAACGTCTATATATCAAGGGACATTGCTTGAGGAGGATTCACCTACTCGTTGTGGGTGTGCAAGTTGTGTAGAAAATAATGTAATATGATCTACTTAAGCTATATCCTCATACATTGCACATCTCTCAACTAAAAGTACATGAAAATAAGCAAAGAAAATAAAACATACCGATTTAGTCAATCATATTAAATAACAATGTTAAACACAAACTCAACAGAGTAAAGTACAACACTATAAATAAACTCAGTAAACTCATCATTGTCATAGAAAATACATCAAGATAGAAGAAATATACCAACAAAATACAATAATTGTTTTTCAATTTTTTCATATTTTTTAAATTTTTGTCATTATTTACAATAATATAATAGTTATATTCTAAAATTATAATTTCAAAAAATTTCAATCGGTTTTTATTTATTTTTTATTTTGTAGAATAGTTAAACAGCTTCATAGTTAATATTTACTAACATACAATATTTATTTCATTTTTTCAATTTTTTTAAAAAAATTCAAAAAACTTGAAATTTTTTTTCCCATGTCCATGTCGAGCGGCATGAGGGAAATATCGAAAAAATTTGAAACTTTTCCCCCATGGTGCCGATGTCACTCGACATGGGGGAAATATCGAAATCTAGCATTTACAGCCAGATTTCGTAACGCCCTTGGGTGAAATGGCGACATGTCGACAGATTTCGTCGACATGTCGGCGAAATGGCAAACACTGAATGAAGGGAACATAATGCTAAGAGAAATACCCTCATTGCACCAAACATACTCCCAAAATCAGATGCTAGATCCATCTCCAATATCGAAAGTAATATGTTTCAAAAAGCATCACAAACTTTGGCTAATAGATTTCCAAACGCCAACACCATATGTGCTATTGACCACATTACTTCACCAATCCCCTTGAAGATTGTCGTATTTTTTTTTTTTTTGATAATTCATGAATTATATAAAAATAGGAGAGGAAAAAGCCCCGAGTTTTAGAGAAGGCCTAAAAGCGAGCAACAAGTACAAGAGGAAAAACCTCCAAGTAAGGTTCTAAATTTCGTCGGCATGCCAGGTTTTACAACATGGCGATATTTGGGCAAAATATGGCGAAATTTCATCAGGCCCCTTGGCAAAATGTCTAGAGAAATCGAAATTTAAAACCTTGCCTCCAAGATAATCAACACTAGAAGCATAAACCCCACAACTCAATAGCCCCAAAAACTACTCCTGTAGCATCTCTTGAGTCGACAACCCAACAAACATATCTCCCCTCCCCAAACCCCTCATAGCCAATAACTCAGCAAGTCGATTCCCCTCTCTAGATACGAGTCAAAACAAGATGTTCCACTCAGAAATCAAGGACCAAGCAAATCAAATGAAGAACCCTCCAAGCACACGACGCCAACCTCACCAACCACGCAATAACCGAAGAACAGGCACAATCAACTATCGCACTCGGATAACCCTATGCTCTACCATGCCTCAAATCTGCTGCCAAAACCATCATCACCGCCCTCACTGAATCTCCCTCCTCAGCCAAATAAGAGAAGGCAAATACCACAACACAAGCACTGTCTCTGAAAACACCTCCCACCCCAGATAAGCCAAAGGAGTCCTGGGCAAAGCCATCGCGATTAAGCTTCACCTACCCCTCCCTCGGGGGGGCACCATGTCACCTACAAGACTAGCACATACTCCCGGCTCACAGAAATCTAACTCCTCTCTCCGGATGTCGAAAACCGAGAGACCCGCAAACTAGCCCCGAACTGACACTCAAGACGCCACCAATCCCAGAATCCCCTCAATCACCCTCGCCATCGACGAAGAAATGTCCTGAAAGATCCGCATATTCAGCTCCCTCCAAATATGCCATAAACTGGCTTGAGAAACCAAGCGGTATAGGATCCAACCCCTCTCAATAAGACCGGAGAAGCTCCACTAAGCAATTAACTGACAAATACCCTCTGGCATCACCCACTCTCTCCTAATGCCACCCAGAAAGAACCTCCAAATCTCACCAGCCATCAGACAGTGGATGAACAAATAACCAACAGACTCCTCCGCCCGACTACATAAAAAGCACATGTTAGGTAAAAGAACCATATACCTCTTTCTCCTTTGAAGCATGTCCGATAAAGCGTCGCAATCCAAACAAAGGCTCTAACTCTAGGTGGAACGAGAGGGGACCAAACTGACCGGGCCGAAAAGGAAATAGGATGCCCGAGACGATTAGATTGAAAGTGATCAAAGGATCGACACGAAAAAACACCTCTGGGGTCAAGGGTCCAGAGACTCCGATCCACCCACTCGGAACTCACAAAGACAACCCCAAGAGCTTCAAAAAGAGAGTCCAGCTCAACGGCCTCTGCCTCCCTAGCATTTCTGCGAAGGGGAAGAAGCCACTCTAAACCATCCCCCGACCAAGACAGGAGCTCACTAACGCGGGCAAACTGAAATTGGACCACATGAAAAATCTTGGGGAAATTTCGCCAATTTTGGACTTGGTGGTACAAAATGATGGTGTAATTCGCTGAATTTCCCCCTTTACACCACCTCGGCGACATGTCGTCGAGATGGTGTAAATCTCGCACATGTCTCAGACACGTGCGAAATTTTAAAACAAGATGCCCCTTTTAAAGGGGGATTTCGTGGATCTGTCGCCTTATTTCGGCGACGGCTCCATGAACCCCTCTCATACTCCATTTGTTTTAAAAAAAGGGTCTAAAAACCCAAATTTCTTCTAATTTCTCACTTCTTTTGTGATTTTAAACAATCTTGAAGAATCTTCTTCAAGATCTAAGGTTTCGGTGGGTTGTTGGAGATCCGAATCTTGAGCCGACTTGAGGTAAATATATGTTTTTCATGTTTTGCATATCAAAACTTAATCAAATCACTTCAAATCATTATATGATATATAACAACACCCGATCTATCAATAGGTGCTGTTACTTTGTTTTTCTGAAAAAAAAAATTATATTTTTTATTTTTTTACACGAAAAAATAATTAAAAATAAGATATTTTCATAAAACTTTTACCAAATCATATGAAATAAATATATGTTGTGTAACAACACCCGATCGATCGATGGGTGTCATTTCTTTGATTTTCTTCAAAAACTTATATTTATTTATTTTTTATTTCAAAAAAAGTAATTAAAAATGACAAGTTCTTATAAATACTATATCTATCATGTATAAATACTCCAAATGTATTTAGAAAAATGAGTGATAAAAATTCAAGTGATTCATTAAAATTTTTATGATTAAAAATTTAGTTCATGTATTTTTTAAATAATTAATATTTTATCTGAAATTAAAATAAATTATTAAAAAAATTAAAAATATATATTAAAAACTGTAAAAATTAGAGAGTATTAGTGAACTACTAATGATCAATTACTAATCAAATTTAGTAAATAACCAACCCTATAAATAATATATAATTAAATAACATTAAAAATTATTAAAAAATTTAAAAATATTTTTTTTAAATTATTCAAGAAATACGGAGATGTTAAAAAAGCTTAGTGATTCATACTTTTCACACTTCCATTCTTCTTCTTGTTGTTATTGTTATAATTTACAGGTTTGTTTCTAATTGGGGAGTAAGGAGTCTGGGGAGTTGGGACTTGGGAGGAGATATCAGATATGGCGTCCGAGGCCCGGAGAAGGATATTGGTTGAAGCCATGGCACGCCATTGGCGGGTGACAAAAGCAAATCTGTTTGCAATTATTGTCACCAAGTTATTAAGGTCGGAGGGATATCCAGATTAAAACAGCATCTAGCACATGGATATAAAAATGTCAGTAATTGTCCTAATGTGCCCCCTGAGGTGAGGAAGGCAATAAAGGCCGACATGGAGGGAATAGCTACCATTAGAGAGGAGAGGCGGGATAGACAGGAGGAGGTGAGGAGGAGATTGGCGAAACCCATGCATCCTCCCACCACTGCAGATGAGGATGACGATATCTCTTACCCTCCTGAGTGTATCACAGATGCAGATAAAGCAAGGTATAAAGCTACTTGGCGTGCCACCATACAGTCTGATTGGGAGGAGAGAGGCCGAGAGATATGGGCTTCATGGAGGAGGCTCTTCAAGAGTTGAGCCTTCAGCTTCAGAACCATGAGTTGGGTCTACGCGATCTGGTGCTAGGACACGCACAATCCCAGATTTTTTTCCACGATCCTAGCCTTTTAGCAGGATGCTAGATCCACCCATTGACCCTTCGTTGTATAAATCTAAAGATGGCAGACAATAGAGGTTAAAGGATGTGTGGATTGAAGGCAATGTGCGAGATAAAATGGGAAAATTTATTTCAAGGTTCTTCATTTTCAGCCACATCCAGCTAACACAGCAGTCTTTCCTCATTTTAAGAACACGATAGATGTTGTTCAAGATGCCAAAAGAGGAGTGGTGCCACCCACCCCCTATGAGATTATAGGCAAAAACCTAGATGATGAAGATGGAGAGATCAAAGAATACATCGACAGTTTGAGGCCACATTGGGAGGAATTTGGAGTGACTATTATGGCTGATGGATGAACAGGACCCACAAGGTTATCTATCATTAACTTTATGATTTATTGAAGGGAAGAGTAGTGTTTATGAAATCCGTTGATGCATCTAATGAAAAAATAGAGGATGCAAAGTACATTGCTGGTCTTATGAGAGGTATTATTAATGAGGTGGGCTCACAAAATGTCATACAAATAGTCACGGATAATGGGAGCAATTATAAGAAGGCTGGTCAGATGATGCAGGATGAATACAACTTGTATTGAACCCCATGTGTTGCTCATTGCATTGATTTGATACTGGAGGCCATTGCACGTCGATCGACAGTAATGAGTGTTACAGGATGCCTAGACGTTGACGACGTTTATATAAAATCATGCTTATGTCCTTGCAAAGATGAAAGATATGTGGTGGTGACATAGTGAGACCAGGTATTACACGTTTTGCGACCAACTACATTGCATTGGAGAGTATTTTAGGGCACAGAAAGGATTGAGAACTCTTTACTGGACCTGCTTGGAATACCTATTCTCTTAGTCGTACTGATGTTGGCCATAAAATAGAGGATATTGTTCTACGTAATGCATTTTGGGATAAGGTCCACGATCTTGTGGCTATGTTAGAGCCCATTTATCGAGTATTGAGGGCAATAGATATGGATGCATATCCTACCATGGGTTCTATATATGAATTCATGAGGATTATGAAGGCGCAGATTAAGGACATGGTGTAAGGGATCGAAAGGGGACGATTCTCGAGTGGTACCTGACCGAGAAGAACAAAAAAAGGTTGGATCGTTCGCCGATCCCGAGTTGGATCGCCCGATCCATCTCGGGATCGGAACGATCCAACCTTTTTTTTTTTTAAATTAAATGCGACCGGTCCTTCTCGGCCGATCCCGAGTCGAATTCCGAGATTAAACACTATGATTAAGGCTGCTAGCCCAAGATCATACAGATTGGTCCATGTAAGTAGCTTAAAATGGTTTTGACTTTTGAGTGACATTTAGTTTACAAAGTAAATTGCTAACACAAACAAAACAATTCACAGTCGAGTGGTGGTCAATGTATAGCACTGATACACCTACACTTCGGATGTTAGCCGCCCGAATCCTTGCACAGACAGCATCATCTTCGACTTGCGAAAGGAACTGGAGCACCTTTGCCCTCATCCACACAAAGCAGAGGAATCGTTTGGCCTACAATAAGTTACAGAAGCTCGTATTTTGCCATTATAATATAAGATTGAGAATGAGACAGCTTGAGATTGAAGCCGAGAATATCATGTCGAAGGATCCATTAGATGTCATGTACAATGCCGAGCTTGATGAGCAAGACCCCTTCACAGAGTGGGTCATGTACAATGCTGACCTTGATCAACCTAACGACTAACCCAATCCTGAGATTGCTAGAGCTACCACGGAGGCCGGGATCGACGTTGATATTGTGATGGAGGATGAGGTAGGGGTAGCGAGCGGAGACTCATTCGATAGAGCAATGAATATTATCCCTCCGCCACTGGCAACGAGACAGAGGCAGGGAAGTGGTGAGAGACAGAGTAAGGATGCCTCAGGACCAGGAGATGATGGTGGTGATGGTGATTATGATGGTGAATATGGTGGTGATGATGATGGTGATGATGGTGGTGACGATGGTGAGCAGGGAGGTGGTAGCAGTGTTCCTAGTGGTAGTGGACGGTCTGGACCTACACCTACTGGATCTAGTAGTAGGCGTACAAGGTCTCAGAGCCAGCGTACAGGGTCGACTCACGTTAGTGGAGAGCATGATAATGGACATGGTACCCCCCTCTACAACCACGTCGTATCATTTTCAACGCAAGGGACAAGGGAAGAAGCAGATGGGTACACGGGATGAGACATCTTTATCTCACAACTTCGGGTCCATGGATGTTGGATGTGAGCAGCAAGGTTCATCATCTTCCGCATCTTACGGAGCTGGAGGACATTTTCTATACATACAGTCATGCTCCGAGAGCAATGGTTCGGAGGGAGAACAGGAGTCGGGATCATATGGCCATGGATATGCGCCGTATGAGTATGGAGTTGTGCCATAGGGATATGGACAGGTCCATGAGGACCAGCAGAACTACCACTCATGGTTTCAAGGACCAGGCGATACCGATCCGGATCCGCCGGTCCGGACCAGGACCGGACCATACCGTCCAATTCCATCCCGCGATACAAAGACTTGTATCGCCGGGTTACGGACCGGCGATCGGTCCTGCCAGTCCATGACCAGTTCCGGCAGTCCAACGACCAGTCCCTCCGGTCCGGCGTCCGATACCGCCGGTCCGGCAGTCCGACGATCGGTTCCGCCAGTCCGGCGACCTGTCCCGCCGATCCCACCGGTCCGGCACCGGTCTGAAATTTTTAAATTTTTTTTTTTGTTTTCTGTACTGGATCCAGACCGGCCGGTACCAGTCCGGACCGGCGACCGGTTCCGGTCTTTAAAACCTTGGTACCACTACCCACATGTTGGAGAGGGCCAGGGGTATGGATGTAGTCAGGGGTTCTTCCAGTGAACCCACCATTGGCATCAAGATATGATCCATATGCCCCTGTTCATCCTCAAGCTATCACCGTCTCATTCACCTACTATCCTCAGTATCCACCCATGGGGATGTTGGTGAATATCAGTTCAGAGAAGTATAAGAGATATGTCAAAGAATATACGGACTGGTATCATCATACCATGAGTTGGCAACAGTATTGCCACTATGTTGAGTACTTGAGTTGAGTTGTGAGTTTTGTGTTTTGTGACTTAATGATGGCTATTGATGTTGGATGTTTCACATTCGGACTTTAGGTTGTACTTGATTACTTGTTATTAACTTATTGTATCATTGTAATTGTTGTTTGTAAGTTGTTATGTGATATTTTGGCTTTGGGATATCATTTATGGAGTTATTTGACATTTGGACCTTTTTATTTTAATCATTTTTGTACAAATGACGAAATGAATAAGTATGCATTTTTTTTGCATATTTAGGCTTGTTAGGTATATTTTAACCTCATTCCTCATTTAAACCTTGAGAAACAAAAAAAATATAATAATCAAAAATCCAATTTCTCCAACCTGGCGAAATATTTCGCCAGGCTGGCGAAATTTTCCACCATGCCAGCTACATTTCGCCGGCATGCCGCCGAAATTTCGCCAGGTAAGTCTGGTGAAATCGGCATTTAGAACCTTGTCCTCAACCCACAGGTCACTCCAAAGGAAAACTGAAGCCCCATCCCCAATTAAGAACCAAACCACAGAAGACAACAAAGGGGCTAACCCAACAGCTGCCCTCCAAGGACTAGCCGCAGAAATCCTCACGTTCAGATTAATATCCCTCCCATTCGCTTGAATGCCATACTTGCTAACAATAACTTTGCACCATAGATGATCCCTCTCGTCAAAGAACCGCCATAGCCATTTGGCCAACAAAGCTAAATTCCGATCCACTGTATTTCCCAGATTCAGTCCTCCAAGCTCTTGATCCTTACTACCTCCCAACTAACTAGATGGTCCCTGCTACGACCATTCCCATCCCACAAGAACTGACGCTGAAGCTTCTCAATGTGAGAGGCCACCACTTTAAGCATCCTGAAAATCGACATGTAATACACAGGGAAACAGGCCAAAGAGGCCTGAATAAGGGTAATTCTATCACTCGAAGACAAGTAATTCCTCTTCCAACCAGCCAACCTCTCTATCCTCACAAGATCCCAAAAAACCAAGGATTTGGGCCTACCCCATGAGGGTAACCCCAAATATGACAAAGGCCACCCACCCAAACTGCACCCAAAAGCATCAACACACTCTACTAAAACCTCCTCTCTCACATGAATATCGGAAATAGTGGTCTTATCCAAATTCACCTTCATACCCGACACTATCTCAGAAGTCCAAAGGACAGTCTTCACCCACCTAACCTGCTCCACCTCTGCCTCTACAAAAATGATAGTATCGTCCGCAAACTGGAGGTGAGAGACCGGGACCTTATCCCTACCCACCCTAAAACCCCTAAACAAGCCCCGTTGTTCGGCCATACTCATAAACCAACTCAAAACACCCCCAACTAACATAAAGAGGAAGGGGGAAAAATAGTCCCCCTGCCTAAGCACTCAGGAAGACAAAATAAAACCATGGACAGACCCATTAACCAAAAAGAAGAAAAAAAATTCTTAAGGCAACCCGCAATCCATTTCCTCCATCTAACCCTAAACCCTTTCCATTCCAAAACATGGTCCAAAAAATCTCATTCATCCCGATCATGCACCTTCTCCAAATCCAATTTAATAACCAACCTCGGGTTCCCAACTCTAAATCTCTCCTCAATACATTCCGAGGCTACCAAGATACTATCAATGATCTGCCTCCCCGAACAAAAGCACTCTGCTGATGAGACACTAAGGATGGCAAATAATCTTATACAGACTGGTAGTCAAACCAATAGGCCTAAAGTCCTTAATCTCTTCTGCCCTGGGATTCTTAGGGACCAAAACCAAAAAGGTTGCATTTGAGGCTTTATGAAAAATATACACAACCACTTCCCAAAAGGGGCTTTATTGACATCCCCCAAATATCCAATGCCATATCCCCTTTATCTTTGGGCTTTCACACCTTGCCCAACCTCACAAAATGATACTTCACTTCTTCCCTCAACCCTTGCTAAAGAGAATTCCTTTGTAACTTTTCCAACCTGTTTGCCACTTCGGATGGTATTAAAAATAAGGAAAGAAAATAAGTTGGAAAACTTGATGACACACTTCTAATGACACACCTTGGCCCCTTTGGTGAGATAACTTCTCTTCCAAGTAACTATTTTTTTTCCCGTCCTTTTCACAACATTCTCCTAAATGAACTTAGCTCCGAAGGAAGTTCCAAGTGAGGATCCCAAATAAAAAGTAAGGTACCAATTTTGCAACCAAAATTAAAAGTAACGTCCCTACAATGAGGAATTTCCACCACTGTATATATCACACTTTTATTCATACGAATGCTGGTATCGCTAAACAGCAATGTATCATCAGAAACAAATTAAAATTGACAGTGGGTAATCCTAATTAAAAGGCTGGTATCGCAAAACAGCACTGTATCATCAGAAAATTGACAGTGGGTGATCCTCGAAGCTTCATTATCCACTCAAAAACCATCTATAAGAATATGCACTTTAAGTCTCCTCACTATTTTACTCAAAATTTCAGTAATTAGGACAAGTAGAAAAGGGACAAGGGACCTCCTTGCTAGAAACCATGAAAATGAAAAATAAAATAAAAAAATCGGAAGATTCCCCATTGGTAAGGGTAGGAAAAGATGCCGAAGAGATGTACAAAAATAACTATTGCCTCCATTTCAATCCAAAACTGATTCTTCCTAACAAGTACCCAAGAAGGCTCAAATTTACATGGTCATAGGCAAATGCTAAATGGTACAATTTTAACTCAAATTATCCTTCAAATTCAAAAGCAACTCAGCATGATATGTATCTAATTTTGCAAGAGTATTGTACATTTTCTTTAAGCAATAAAATAGTAGCATTCGTAAACTTACATTGACAAACTCTTTGTTTCCAAATTACCATTGGAGGAGATGTTACAGCATCCTTGATATTATAGCAGTTTTTTCTTTCTTTTGTTCTGTTTTTTTCCGGGTGCCCTGTTCTGGTCCTTCTTGAACCTTTGTACATAATCCTTTCTCTTTGATTTTTTATGAAATCTTCATTAATTATCGAAAAAAAAATAAGGTAAAACGTGCTACCTTCTCAATTAGTATCTCTAGACCTCTAATCACCCCTGCCAGTCACACTATTCCCAAAAATTTAACTAGCATGTTAAGTCATGAAAAAGAAAAGAAAGAGAAGAAAGGCTAAACCTAACAAACATGCTTGAGAACTAAAAATGAAACTCTGGATACACCCACTGATGGTCAAAAAATGAACATTCTTAATGCAGCCAAGAATCCACTTCCTCTATCTAGGGTTCAAACTTCTCAATTCCATAACTGAATGAAGGAAGCTCTATTCAACCTTCTCATAAGCATTTTACCATTTATCAATCCAATTTGGGAAACAGTTCATGTCCACCTAATCTAACATTGTTCTTTCAATCATTTATTAGCAACAAAAATTATTTGTAAAATTTGTTCATCTTTTGAAAAAAGCACTTTAATATAGAATGATCGCCTATCATTAGCATTTTAGCATCAATGACAGCATTTTAGCCAAAAAACTGCGAAGACTGCTTCCTAAACTGATAGGGTGATAACCTTCAGTACTGTTCATACCTTTCTTTGGATAAGCACGGTAAAAGTAACATCGATGTTCAAATTGACTATAGAGTTTTTATAAAATTCATTGAATATTTTCACAATGTCCCCTTCAATACTTGCAATAATTTTATAAAAAGCAATAGTAGCATCATCCAGCCCAAGGGCTTTCCACAATGTCACCTTCAAAACTTCCAATAATTTCTATAAAAAGCAATGGTAGCATCATCTTTCTACATCTCCTTGAATTCCCTTCTAAATAGATTCATTGTTAGTTTTCTACATATGCTATAATGACTTCAAAGTTGCAATAAACGATTATATATATAAATATACGTGTTGTAACATGTTACAACATGTCAAGTAAGATAAATTACACATTCATGCATCTCCAAAAAAATCTTGATATAAAAAGCATATACCACAAAATTCGAAATTATAGCACAATTATATGTACAAACTATGACATCACAAATATTCCAGTCCTTTGTCATAAAATACTACAACGATTTAAAAAAATTAAGTAAATACCTATTAATTTGTATATATTTTAGCACATGACCCAAATTATTTATAGTTCCTAAGTAGTGCTTATAAACAAAGGTTATGAACTGAGACAAGCAAATGTTGAAATATCCTCATTGGGATAAAACTAAAATCATCTTACAAGCATCATTGTCACACATCAATCATAACAAATATCTTTCAAAAAAGAAACTTTTTTTCCAAAATTTCGAACATTGAATGTGGTCTTCAAAACTCGTTAAATTGATCCTTATGAGTACTGTTAACAATTACACTTAAATAGCCCAGTGTGTCATTAATGTGGAACAAACTTGTGATATCTTTATAGTTAGAGAACACTAGAAACAAGGCACAACGTATAGTTATTACTATGGTAAAGAACAAGTGTTCCAACAAAGCCTCCTACCTTATACCCATTCATTCATGACTCAACATGCATGAAAATAGAATACATTTCATAACAGAAAAAATATTTGAACCATATTACATACATGTGCAGCCATCCTAGCCCATTTGTTTCCCATCTTGGAATGAAGTTTAATGATCATACGTTCCTCGTTTGGTGTGAATGCACCCTTCTTTAAGTTTGGTCTAAGGTGATTTGCCCATCTCAGACGGCAGCTTTTGCCACAACGGAACAGTCCTGAGTGCTTTTGAACAGCATTCCAGTTTCCCTCTCCATGCTTCTTCACATAATCCACCAAAATCGCATCTTCTGCAGCTGTCCATGGCCCTCTCTTTAGAACACCCACTCCTCCCAAGCTTCCTCCAGATCTACCTTCATCAACTGATGGTGAATCTGCCTGATTCTTGAATAGCATCCCATCTTCATTCTCATTTTTTGTATGACTCATCTCCTTGAATGTGACTCCACAACAACAGCTGTTGATTAATCAGAACCATCCAAACTGAAGGTTGATATCTTGAAAAAGGAAAAATGGACAGATTGAAAAAGAATCACTAACAAATGAAACTAACTTCAT
>JAUPMG010038227.1:0-14371 GCA_031762675.1 Pachysandra terminalis | reverse complement strand
ACTCCCACAAGGTCATTTCTATATTTGTAATTTACAAATTAATGGTCTATAATGAGAATTTGAGGGTTTCCCCCCTTCCACCTAATCTAGGGTTTGTTTTAAAGGGTTTGGCGGGTCGGGTTTAGTCTGGAGTTCATTATTGGGCAAGATAGGGGTTATACATAATCTAGGTACCTTGGAGTAGGAGGGTTAGGCTTCTAAGACACTACTCCAAGCTTCCAAAATATGAAAACACAACTAAATTACATATTAAAGTAGTTTTACTCAACTTGGGATTTCCGGAGTGTGCGCCGGTGCGATGTCGGAGTATTGCCGGTGTAGATGCGCCGGGGAATGGAATCCAAGCTCCATTGGCACCATCTTGCTTGGCACTGTGAGAGAGAAGAGAGAAAGAAAATTTGGGTTTTTTGGTTGAAATTTCTCTAAGTGTTCTATTTATAGGAATACTGGTAAACTTGTAATTATTTTCAGCATCAGGGGCAAAATCAGGTTTTGGGTCGTATCGTTTTCGATTGACCATGAATGTAGGTTCTAATAGAGGGCTTTCTTCGACAATGTCGAGACGGAAGTTTCGAGTCGGATAAATTAATTTACTATTCATTTATTGATTTATTTAATATTTAAACCCCTAATTTGCGACTGTTTTATTAGGTGAGTGACCTGACTTGATAGACCTTGTCGAGTCGGGCGGATGTTACTTGGTTAGGGCATGGCTGGTCATTAGTCTAGGTCGCTTGAGAAGTTAAACCTAATTATTTACTCTAATTAGGTTCCTAATCTTGATTAGTCTCGGATCTTAGATCAAGTCGTTACAGCACCTAAACCAATTTTTGTCACTATCGCTGATGTCCAAGCTCTCCTACAGAAATCTTAGTCCCGGGATACGGACTGGATAAGTAGTGACTTTCGTCCTCCGTATCTAGAGACTCTCCTTTACCTACCTTATCCCAATGACTATGAAGCTCCTGTCTTTCCCCAGTTTTCAGGACAAACGGGGAATGTTCGGGAGCACGTTAGTCGTCTCATTGAGGCCTTGGGAGCCTATGCTGGTAACAAGGAACTCCGTCTGAGGGAGTTCTCGAAATCACTCTTCGAGCGGGCTTACACCTGGTACAACAGGTTAGAGCCTGGCTCTTTGCATGCGTTGGATGACATGGTGTCCTTATTCCACCACTAATTCTTCATCACTGAGGAGAAGCTCACCATCATAGACCTTAGTCAGGAGAAACAGAAGCAGGAAGAAGACTTGGTCCAGTATGTCAAACGTTTTAGAGACCTAGTCATCACTTGCACGGAGGTGGTCTCAGAGGAGAAGTTCATCAGAATCTGTATCAACGGCATGCTCCCATCGTACCGCATCCATATAAAGAACCACGAGATCAAGAGCTTCACTAAGCTCTATGAACATGCCAAGAGGACGAATGCCTCTATCCCTATCCCTGAGAAAAGGATAGAGAGGAAGCGCACCATGATTGTCACCACAGAGAAGGAGGAAGAGCCTGTTCTTAAGAGGAGAGGCAGGTCTAACAACAACAACAACAACCGGCATAGGCAACCACTTCTTCCGGAAGTGATGTGATCGCCTGCTCAATTGGATCCTTGTTCCAGGAATGGATCAAGGATGACCGTGTTCTTCTACCGCCTATTGAGAAAGAGCCTTCAGAGGCTGACAAACGATCCCCGTGGTACTGCAAGTTCCACTGCCATGCCCGTCACGCGACCTTCGATTACTGGGCCTTGCGGAAGGTCTGCCACGCCAGACTCGCTGCTGGAGTTATTGAGTTTTCGGATGCCAAAGTACACATTGACCCTCTTCCTCAACACAGGGGAAAGGGGAGGGAGGCAATGCGCATGATGTCCATCTTCACCAACAGGCAGAACTCAAACCCTCAATCCAGCGAGGCTACTCGCGGGACTACCAAACTTGAGATGTTCTTTGAGGACATGCAGTTCACTCCAGAGATGCGGACGGAGGCTACCCAGGCACTGCTGTGAATCATGAAGAAGTATCCTTTCCACTGCTTCAACTGCCAGGAAGCTTCCACCCAGCAATCTCCACGACTCGGTAGGCATGCCATAACCTTCTCGAAGGAAGACATGATGGCACCCTCGGAGGAACACAACAAACCCCTGTACGTGAATGCCACCCTACAGGGAATGGAGGTTCGAAGAGCTTTAGTGGATGGTGGCTCTGCAATCAACCTTATCCCTCTGAAGATCCTGGATGCTATTGGGGTGTCCAGCAAATGCATCATCCCCGGAAAAATTCAGATTCTGGGTTTTGACACCTAGTGGCAGCAAACAATGGACTACATCTCTCTCAACCTCTGTGTGGGTCCCTTCAGATTCCCCACTACCTTCCATGTCATTGATGATAGGGCAGCATTCCACGTACTTTTGGGCAGACCGTGGATACACCGGGCGAAGGCAGTCCCTTCCACCTACCATCAGTGCTTGAAGGGGATCTGGAATGGGAAACTTGTCCAGGTGGTGGCAGAACCTTTCCCCTTTGACGAGTCGAAGACCCATTTTGTTGAGGCAAACCATTATGACAAATTTGCACTGGATGGAGAGTGTCGTGTTACCAAGCGTCAAGGGATTCTTCTGCCCTTGTGGACCACCTTGGAACCTACTCGTCCAGGACTACTTCCTTCAGTTCTATCCTTCTCAATACCATCTTCTTCAAAAACAAACTCATCAGCACCATCTCCTTCGGAAACCCTCGACCTTCGAAGGCTCATTGTATAAGGGTAAACCTTCCAAATGGGAGACATGTCTACCGCGTATAGCAACTACAGGGGGCTTCATCCACTGACGTCTTGCAGTGCGCCCCTGATGAAGAAATGCCTGAAGCTCCAGAATCCAAAGTTGAACCTGCCCTAGAACACTTACAAGACGGTGTCCAAGCTGTTCAGGAAGAGTTGACTATGGTTGATCTTGGAGAGGATCCAACCGCCAACAAACCAGTGTAGATCTTCTCCTCCCTCGAGTCAGATCATAAGGAGGACTTCATAGCACTCCTCTCTCAGTACAAGGATGTCTTCGCATGGAGCTATGAAGACATGCCGGGTCTTGATCCAGCGCTGGTGAATCACAAACTTCACATCTCCCCTGAAATGCACCCTGTCAAGCAAGCATCAAGGACTTTCAGGCCAGACAGAGAGCTCCAGATCAAGGATGAGGTTGAGAAACTCCTACGAGCAAGCTTCATCAAACCTATCCAACATCCTTCCTGGTTGTCCAACATAGTTCCTGTAAGGAAGAAGAATGGACAGATTAGATGTTGTGTAGATTTTAGAGATCTCAATAAATCTTGTCCAAAGGACGATTTTCCTTTGCCTAAAATGGATATACTACTTGATTCCGCAGCAGGGAATGAGATGTTCTCCTTCATGGATGGATTCTCGGGGTACAAGCAAATCCTCATGGACCCAAGGGATGCCAAAAATACCGCCTTCAGAACTCCCATGGGCAATTTCTATTACACAGTCATGCCGTTTGACCTCAAGAACGCATGAGCAACTTACCAGAGGACTATGACTGCCAAATTCCATAACATGATGCACGAGAAAGTGGAGGACTATGTGGATGACCTAGTCATCAAGTCAGCCAAGAAGGAAGAACATCTCGCCATCTTGGAGAGAGTGTTTCAGAGGTGCCGGGTGTATAAACTCAAGATAAATCCGTCGAAGTGTGCCTTCGGGGTTTCCTCTGGGAAATTCCTTGGGTTTATAGTCCACAGGCATGGGATATACTTGGATCCTATGAAAGTCAGAACTGTCATTGACTTGACTCCTCCCACAACTCAAAAGGAGCTGAAGTTTTTCCTTGGGTGGGTCTCCTACATCCGGAGGTTTATACCCGGACTATCCGCCCATCTGGTTCCCCTTATACCGCTGTTGAAGAAAAAATCCCCTTTCGACTGGAGGGAAGAATAACAACAAGCATTCGAGGCTGTCAAACGAGTGCTTGCCCATCCACACACCATGATGGCTCCAATTCAAGGGAAGCCTCTTCGGTTGTATATCGTCTTCACGGAGCGAGCCATAGGAGGTCTACTTGCTCAGGAGGACGAGCAAGGCTTTGAGAGACCCGTTTACTACATCAGTAGACTTCTACAGGGGGATGAGATCAGATACTCCAGGATAGACAAGTCTTGTCTTGCCTTGATCCACATGGTGAACAAGCTGAAGCACTATCTTCACGCACATATGATTCACCTAGTGACCAGGAGTGACCCTGTTAGGTAGCTCCTCTCTCAGCCAATTCTGTATGGAAGGCACATCAAATGGATACTCCAGCTATCCCAATTCGAGATTGTGTGCAAAACACCAAGGGACATCAAGGGGCAAGCAGTTGTTGATCTGCTAGTTGCCTTCTCCATCCATGAAGAAGATGAGGAAGCTATGAGTGAGGTCTCTGCAGTTTCTAAAGAGGAATGGTAGATGAATTCGACGGATCATCCAATTTACAAGGTGGTGGAGCAGGGATTGAGTTGATCGCCCTTAGCGGAAAACATTTCTCCTTCTCATTCAAGTTGGACTTCCCTTGTACAAACAACAAGGCAGAATATGAAGCCTTGTTGCTTGGTCTTTCCCTGGAACGCCAGTTAAATGTCCAGAGCATTCACATCTCGGGGGACTCTTCCTTGGTTATCTCCCAAATCAATGAAGAGTTCGTAGTCAAGGAACCAAACCTAGTTCCTTACAGGATTGCCATACAAGCCATTCTTCGAAGATTCTCCAACTACTCTCTGACTCACACCATGAGGAGCAAGAACAAATACGCGGGTGCATTAGCCAATTTGGGAAGCAGACTACAACTCGAGTTCGAGGCAACTACTTTGGAGGTTATTCAAAGGACTACTTTTTCTACTCAGCTCCTTCAAGAAGATGAGGAACCCATTTCGGAAGGAGACTGGAGGTATCAGATCATCTGTGATCTGGAAAAGCTTCCCCATCGAACTCCCACGACTCCTTTGAAGATCCAAGTGAACTTCAGCAGGCAAGGAAAAGTTCTCTACTACAAAGGAGTTAGTGGCGCTCTCTTCAGATGTATTGGGCATGAGGAAGCCAAGGAGAGGATGCAGACCATGCATGATGACACTTGCGGGCTTCTGAACTCCATTGCTCTTTACAGAAGGCTTCAGAGATCAGGAGTATACTGGCCTTCCATGGCGTTTGAAGCTGCCAGGCTGTAACTCTCTTGTTCTAAATGTCAGGAACCACCTGATTCTGCTGAAGCTTTCCCCATCCATGAATTTACAGGCTGGAGGGAGCCCTACATCAAATTACTGCTAGACGGTATCTTGCCTTCGGACATGTTTGAGGCTCTTCAGTTCAAACGGAAGGTCCCTCGGTTCTATATAAAGGAACGAGAGCTGTTCCGGAGGAGCTTCAATGAAACCCCTCTTCGTTGCTTGGGTACACAAGAAATTTTCATAGTCATTCGAGAGATCCACGACGGCACTTCTGGACCACATAAAGGGAAGAAGAAGCTATAAAAGCAACTTCAAGACATAGGCTATTACTGGTCCACCATGGAAGCAGACGCGGCAGATTTCGTGAAGAAATGAGTAAAGTGCCAGATTTAGGATGGCATCCCCCATAAACCTTCGCAGAAGATGTAGTCAATCATCACTCCATGGCCCTTTCATACTTGGGGTCTGGATTTAATTGGACCCATCAATCCTAGGAGTCGGCGTGGACATTCTTGGATCTTGGTGGCTACGGGGTACTTCACAAAGTGGGTAGAAGCTGTCTCTTTGAGGAAAGCCAATGGAGCTTCTGTGGCACAATTCATTAAGGATAACATTGTCCTCCGTTTTGGTCCGCCTCAGAGGATCATCACAGAAAATTGGACTTCCTTCATCAACAGGCCAACCAGAGAGGTTACTATGCACTACCGGACCATCCACAAGAAGGCTACTCCTTACCTTCCTCAAGGGAATGGTCAAGCTGAGGCCACCAACAAGACTCTGATCAGGATCTTGAGCAAAATGGTGCGTGATCAACCCACAAGGTGGAATGACTCTCTACCTCAGGCCCTGTGACCATACAGGGCGAGCAAGCACAGAGATACGAATGCTACTCCATTCTCCCTTGTGTTTGGAGCAGAAACCCTTCTCCCAGTAGAACTACAAGTTGCCTCTGCAAGGATCTTACATGCGAGTAACGTGGAGTTTGATTTAAGAGATTTTGCCATCCTACGCGCTCAAGAGTTAGACAATTTGGATGAACGAAGGCAGAAGGCTTTGGAAAACAATCTTCACTACCATCAGATCATTGCCCAGACCTACAACAAGTTAGTCAGGCCAAGGAGTTTTCAAGTTGGTGAATTAGTCCTACGAGCTACTTGGTATGCTAGGAGCACAACTGTCAAACCCAAGTTCGCTTCCAAGTGGGAAGGTCCCTTTGAGGTCATCACAGCTCAAGCGTCGGGGTACTATAAGATTAGCCCAATAAAAGAAAATGCAACTCAAGAAGTTGTAAATAGAAAATGGCTAAGGAAGTATTTTTATTAATGATGATTTGTTTTTATACAAAGAATCTTTCTTTACAAAGAATACTAAGGAATACAAAGAGTACAAGTACAACAAAATTAAAAGAAAATCAAGGAGCCCAAGTCAGCTGAGACTCGGTTATGCCTTTGAGCAGTCCAAGCCTTGACGCGCTGGGCAGAGGAAGTGAAGCCCTCATCAGAGCAGTCAGTATCTCTGTGAATTTGGCTTGCTCCTCAGCTACCACTCGTGCTGCCTCTTCCGTGTCCTGCTGGAGTTGTAGTCGTTCTTCCACGGCTCTGGTCATCAGCGCATCCAGATCAACGATGTTCTGCTCCACTTGTCTCATATTAGCTTTGCACCGCTCGAAGGCACCCTGACACTTCTTCATCTCTTCCTCCTGAGCTGCAGCAAGATCCTCCAGTGCCTTGACCTTGCTGCACTTTTGCACCTTGGCTCTCAGTTGTTCCAGCCATTGCAGCTCAAACTTCATGGTCTGCAAGTTCTCCACTGTCCTTCCCCAGATGGCCAGGTCTTGCTCAGTAATGCTATGCAGGGTCCTACAACTCATGATCTCCAGAATCCTGCATAGCTCACCATAGCCGAACTGCTTAAACCTGGGTGCCAGTCGTGCTGTCTCAGGCACCACCTCTCCATATGTCACCCTGATCAGACCCATCCAATATCTCCTCTCTACCTCCTCGGGGTCTTCTACATGATCAGGGGATAGCTCCCTTCTCTTCTCAATTGAGGGGATAGCGAAACCTCCCCACTTGCGTTTCAGTCCAATAATGGGAGTGAGAGATGGGGTACTTGAGATCCCTATAGCTGCTTGGGAAGGCACTGTAGGGAGGAAAGAACTTGCCACGACCTTTGATTCCTTTGAAGGAACAGCTTCAGCGACTTCTGCTACTACGACTTTCTCCGCGTCAGTAGCAGGTGCAACAGGATCGGGGGCTGGTACAACTGTAGGAGCAGCAAGTTCCGTGGGAGTGACTGCTTCTGTCTGTAGACTTGGGGCCTCCGCTTACTTCCTGGAGGACACTTCTTCTTCCTCACCGGCGACAGAAACATCCTTCGCCTCCGTATATACAGGAGGAGCTGGTACGCCAATGCTCCCAGCTCCCTCTCTAATATGTGAGGGAACGTGGGAGATAGTCTCTTCATCGTCCTACCAACGACAAGTGTTAGTTAAGCAGCATGACAAGGAGGAACCAACAGAAATTCAAAAAGGAAGGAAACTTACTGAGAGTGTGTATACCACAGTCAGAGGATCCACTTGGAGAGCCGCCTGCTTCGTTTCCTCGCCTTGATTCTTCCTCCTGGCAAGAGTGCTGCCAAAAGTCATTGATGGGGGAGCAGGAGGACTTTTGCTCGCCCCAGGGTTTTTCCCCTCTCTCGTTCCACCTCTAGAGGGGCCTTGCCAAGATCTCTCTGTGGCAGCAATGTCGTTTAATAATAAACGGATCAAGCGGGTTGGGTCGGGTTCTACCTGTTCACCAACGGGTCGAGAAAACCTCAACCCGAACCCAACCCATTTAATAAATGGGTTCGACCCTAACCCGTTTAGTCGGGTTGGGTTGGGTCGGGTCGGATTGGCGGATTGGGTCGAGTTTTGCCAGCTCTACTGGTATTGGCATATGGTGAATAATTCCATTTGATATTATATTTTAACTAGCGGCCAGGATCGCACGGGCTTGAGTAGAAAGTAGTAGGGGTGCAACTTGGGTCAGCTAACCCAAGCCCAACTCGAACCAATCCAACTTTAGGTTGGTTTGTGTTGGGTTTTATAGTACCTTGGGTCGGTTTTGGGTTGGAAAAACGCAACCTGATTTAAGTTGGTTCAATTTTGGATTAGGGTTTTGCGGTAACCCAACCCAAACCGAATTAACCCAATTTTTAAAATACTTATAAATATAATAATATATAGGGTTTATCGAAACCCCTCTAATATTTTGTTATTTTTAAATAAGCTCCTTGATATAAAGGCCCAGGGGCTTATTCAAAATTCATTGTCTTTCATTAACAAGATTACACAAAGAGGAAGAGGAGTGTGGAGTAAGGGTTTTGTAACTTTCTCTTCATTCTTTCGATACTCTGTCCAGTGGTGACGATGAGAGTGACAACGATGTTAAGGTATAGGTAGGTTGTTATCCTCTCTCTCTCTCTCTTCAATCAATCATGACTTCTTTCGTGAAGAAGATGATTGTGATGCTCAGATAACCAGACTATGTAGTATTTGAAGTTTGAATTGATCAAACCCACTTGAAATTGCACCTCCTGATTAGATCACGACTTCCGCTCCAGCTTCTACTGGTTCAAAATTTAAATCCATCAAAAAATATTTGTAGGACCCAAATCAACCCAAAATTATGGGTTGGGTTTAGGGTTTTCAAAAAAAAAAAAAAATCAGTTTGGTGTTTGGGTTTTAGAATTTGGATTGTAAATCAGGTTGAGTTGGGTTTGGGTTGACCTTTGAGGAGGTCGGTTTGGGATTGGGTTGAGGTCAACCCGATCCAAACCGACCCAAGTTGCACTCCTTGAAAGTAGCACTTGGGATATAAACATTTGATTTTAAGCGAAAAAATATTTATATTATTACAATAATCATTCTCATTATTTAGTATAAAAATTTAAAAAATAATAAAAATCTGTAAATTGTTTTCTTCTCAATGTAATATAGGATTACCAAATTTTATCATAGATGGTTGAACTCTATGCAATTCTAGAGGAACTTGAATTTTCAGTTAGACATCTTTCCTGAGTACAAATGGAATGATTAAGAGTAGTTCAATGCAAAATACCGATTTTACTTTTACACTTCAGTAAAAAAATTAAAATAATGTAAAAAACAAATTCTCGTAGAAAAACATATTTTGCGTAAGTTAGAATGACAACAGAATTTTCAGAACAGAAAGAATCATTTTATAAGAAACGCTTAAAAAATTAGAAAAAAAGGAAAATAATAAAAATTAAAACTGGCATTCTCATTCTCCTCGTTTGAGATCAAGTTATTAACAATTTTCAAATATAATAAAAGTTAATAACCTATTTATTCAGTTTTTATGTTATTGGTTTAGCAGTAAATACCACATAGCTTTAGGTTTGATTATTGTTTTTAGAATAAGTACAGAAAATCCAGCTACATTTTATAAGACAAATATAGTTATGAAGTACAAGTAGTTATAATATTTTAGACTCTTAACAACTCCAAGTTAATGCCCCACCTCATATGTTATGAAAAAACTAAACAAACTTAGTTGCATCTTTATTTTAGTATCCCGACGGTGCATTAAATTTATGAGGAGGTTGATCCGATTCAATCCCATTCGAACCGATTGTTCAACTAAGATGATCCAGAGATATTACAAACGTACTTTCATACTTGAAAAAATTGCTTAGATGTGTTAATGGTTCGACCAACCAGTCCAATTTGTCTTTTAAAATATCAAACAAAAAGACATATAGTAAAACAATATCCATATATTAGAATTTCTTAGCCAATTTCAGTTATATTAAGTATGGGCCTACTATTTTATTACCATGATTTGTAGAGTAAGGTTTAAAAGATCGGTCCAATCCGGTCCGTATTGGGAACGAACAGGAGCAGTCCAGTTTCAAGCCACGTTACAACATATGTATCATGATGTTTTCGACCAATTTGGCACAACCGATACAGGTTTGGACTGACTAGTGCAAGCAGTCTAGTCACTGCTACAATTGGTAAGATATTTTTTTTTTAAATTTATAAATTAGACTGTCCAAACCGATATCATTCTGGACCGGTCATGTTGATCCATTTTTTTTTTTAATTCAAAATTTAAGTGGAGGTTCATTTTTTGTATCAGATCCGGATCTGAAGATATAGTTGGTTCGGACTGAAACCGATCCGGTCCTTGGTCCTAAGACTTTAAACCTTGGTGTAGAGTAGGGAAGGAAAAAGGAAAAGCGGACTAATAAAGCCGGACACCTACATTGGATGAGGGTTCGTTTCTTAGTAGGGCTGTTAAAATTAGGGGTGTCAACGGTTCGGTTTGGTTCGGTTTAGAGGTCAAACCTAAACCAAACCGATTTCTAAGTGAGCAAACCGAAAGCCGAACCAAACCGAAGTTCAAATTATAAACCAAACCGAAAACCAAATCGATTTCTAAGTGAGCAAACCGAAAACCGAACCAAACCGAAATTCAAATTAAAAAACCAAACTGATTCTTTTTATTTAACCATAAACCGAACCAAACCAGTTGGACCAAAAAAATTAATATTTTAAAAAATAATAATAAAAATAAAATTTAATTTCAAACTGGTTAGGCCAAAGGAAAAACCGGTCTGGTTTACTTTCTGAGGTCATACCAAAATTAATGGTCCACCCCACCTTACTCAACACCAATACAAAGCCCTTTATAGTGCATCGGTTGGAGGATTAATTAATCGCCAACTGATGTGGGACAATAGTAAAATCCAATAATGGGTGCGCGCGGCAGCTCCTGCACCCCATGCCCATTTTAGAATTTAGTTCGGTTTGGTTACCGGTTTAGGTAAGCTCGGTTATTTCGGTTCGATTTTCGGTTTGGTTCGGTTAAATAAAGGTCTAAACCATAAACCAAATCGAATTAATTCTGTTTGGCATTTCTTAAACCATAACCGAACCAAAAATATAAATAACTGAACCAATCCGGTTTTTTTCGGTTCGGTTTATTCGGTTTGAGGTTTTAACCGAACCAATTGACACCCCTAGTTAAAATGGGTCCAAAATCGACCCATATTCGATCCAAAAACATCAAATGGTTATATCTCCAAATCCGATGGAACGAATACGGATGCAAGAAACCAATTTTCTATATTAACCCAACTCAAATTGGACATTTGGTTTGGTTTGGTTCGGGTTAAGTCGGGTTAACACAAATTTTTGTAAGAATTATATTTTATATATAAAATTTTATTTTATATATCATACATAAAATATAATATACATATATAGACTGTAATTTAGTTTGGTTCGGTTTGATTCGGTTCAGTTCAATTTAACCAAGACATCAGCCCAAAATCAAACTGATGTCACTCAGTTTTATAGTTTATAACCAAAACTGAACCAATTGTCGAGAAGCCCAACTCAACCTGACCTAAAACCAATTTGTGTAGATCGGTTTTTGTGTTCATAGACAGATCACAGACCCTTACATTTAATGCAGGTTTAAAAAAAAGGACAGTATATAGGACGGTTTTTTAGTTTTTATAATTTTTTTAAAACAAAAAGCAGTTCAAAATTACAGCAAACCGCCACGTCACTGCTAGCTACAGTGACGGGACGGTTCGTCTTTATATTTAAGATATATTATAGTAGCAATTATTTATTGAACTATTTTGTTTTTTTATTCCATAGTAATATATTTGTACTATAGTCCATGGCATACATGCAACATAAATTCAATGGGTTTATCCAAGTTAAACACCTGGTTCAACCGGTCTGATCCAACCTACACCCTTTATTGGGTTAACACCCGGGCCGGATCTTAAACCATTGATCTAAACACTAAGCCGAAATAAACTAAAACTAGATCCAAGTCCAATTCATTAATTATTTGAACCGATTTTTTTTTTTTTTTTTTTCAAAATAACTTTATTTATGAACACTAGTCATCAAGAAGTATTTTAACCAAGAAAGATGGAGGTTTTTTCACCCAAAAACAAGATAAGTCCCCACGTGCTGTTGAAGCAAGCACAAGGTTTTTATTCTCAGGTTTGCGGATCAGACCGGTCCGGCCAATCCTGATACGGATCGAACTGGTTTGGCCGATCTTGATAGGATCGGTGATCCGGTCTGGCATCGACTGATCCGTGTCCGATCCGAACAGTTTGGATTGTAAAAAAAAAAAAAAAAAAAATTGGATCGGCTGGACCAGTCGGGACTAGTCGGTATTGGACCAATCCGAGCCGATACCTGTTGGATCGTTGATTTTATAAATTTAAAAAAATAAAAATAAAATAAACTTTGAATCAGCCGGTCCAGTGTCCGAATTGGTATTGGTTGGACCGGTCCGATCCAAAGCCACTTGATACAATAGTTGTATAGTGGCTTGGGATCAGACCGGTTCTGGCCGATCCCGATACGAACCGGCCGATCCAGATCGGATCAGTCCGATCCTTGAAACCCTGGGATTATCCAAAGCAGCACCATCAAAATTTACTTTAATACTAACTTGGTGGAGGTGGGTTCTGATCCACTAAAATCCATTCGTTTAATTGATGTCGTTTGCTTGCTCATTTCAAATTGTTTTTCAGAATTTAGATTATGATGCTTGATTTGTGCTAACACTTGAGAGAGTAAGGAGCAACGTCAACTTGTTATGAGAAGGATATTTGCACCCATTTCAGACAGAAGTTGCTGGACATGATGAGAAAACTTCACAAGAGATTGTAAAATACAATCAGAAAAGTCAATGGCCTCATTGCTTTCTTAGGAGTGTTGAAACCACAAGCCAACTAGATTACCCTAGCAAAGGGGCAAGTTAGGAAGAGAGTGACTTTCAGTTGTCAACGAACGGATTTTGCAGATTGCATCTATATACGAATTGGGCAATAGGCAATCTTTGGTGAAGACCGTGGGAATCGAGAGTCCGAAGTCTGTTGATTGTACCAGACGGGAAGCTGAAGCTGAATAAATGGCCGTAGCAATCGCATTTTTCATATCCTTGATGAAGTAACTTGTTAAGAAAGAATAATAAAGAAGAAGAAGAAATCAAGTACACACAAGATAACGATTTATGTGATTCCGAAAATAGTGCCTACGTTCATGAATACATACTAGGTTTTACTATTCTCTCAAGCTTAGAAAAATGGGTTACGAAAACAGTCACAAAAAAGATGATAAATATCCTAAAGTTAGAGCTAAACATAACAGTGAGTAAAATTACTATTATAACTTTTGACCTCAGAAAATTCAAATAGGGGCTCTGCCTGCGGTGCCTAACTCGACTAGAAGAGTTGATGGCTGGATCATCAGTACTTTCCGAATGCCCAAGTAGCATTAGTCTCCACATAACAACGATTCTCAGTTCTTTCCTGACCCTTTCTGAATTTCGGTAACTAAAAGTAGCTAAAATCATAAAAGGCCCATGTTACTTAGATGCATGAAACAAAACCATAGAGCAATCAAGCTTCCCAATACTTCAATAAACCCCCCAAGAAAGTGTGGTAAGAGAGCAGAAACTGAATTGTTGAACAAATACAACCAAAAAAAAATGAAGTAACATTATAGAATGCTTCAAGTAGCAGAAAAGGTGAACTATAAGATGAACCAAAATGACACAAGAATGAAACAACATATACATGACATGCAGACTTTGCACTACCTTCAGGACATGTGATGTGACCTAATGTACTCAATGCCATTGTGATCATAAGAAATCAGTGACCAGCAACCATAAAAGGATCAACATGACTGCATCAAGATATCAAAGGCAAAAACCACAGAAAGAAGGAACAATGGGCAAGAACATGAGTAGAAATTTACAGAACTTGCCACCTACAAAAAATGGAGAAGAAAAAGTTATAATTTCCTTCTAGTCATCAACAGCCAATTTTGTTCTCACTTATTGTCAATAATACAGTAAAAAAGGAGTTTAATGAAGCTAGTAAACAATAATATCCTCAAAGATAACACAACAAAATCAACTTCAAAGAATACATCGACACAATTGGCAACGAAAGATTTGCAATTGACTCCGTGAAAACCAAATGAACAATAGCAAGTATAGATGATTGAAAAGACAAGTTATTAGGCCATCACCATCATTGATACTGTTTGACATTCTCCAAGTACCATTTGTAGGTATCAACAAGCCCATCTCGAAGCGATATCTTCGGGACCCAACC
>JAUPMG010038207.1:0-14371 GCA_031762675.1 Pachysandra terminalis | reverse complement strand
GTAAGATTCCATGTTTATTTGAAGAAAGATTAAAAGCTTGAGCATAAGCTCCATAATAATAATAATAATAATAATAAATGGGTCACACTAATTTGGCGGGTTAGATCGAGTTTGACCTGTTTACCAACTGGTCGAGAAAATCACAACTCGAATCCAGCCATTTAATAAACGGGTCGACCTTAATCCGTTTAATCGAATCGGGTTGACATGTTGGGTCGTGTTTTGCCAGCTCTAATAATATCTAAAACATTGGATATGTTATTATAATAATAATAATTATCCTAATTACCATTTCTTCGTAGAAGTAATTAAGGATGCTATTATAATTATACATAATAATGTGAAAGAAAATCGTCTGCAATTTTCTTCCCAAGGTATCAATCTTCTTCTGTCACCACGCATACAACAATCGAACCGATCATCGGTTATTCCGGTTAAGGTGGAAGCAGTTAGTTAATATGTTTTTTAGGGTTTTCTTGACGTCATGTAATTATTACCGTAGAAAATATAGCACCAAAAGATCGCAGAAGATGTTAACGACGCTCTCTCTATATTGTGAGTTTTATCATTGTAACCAAATATTTTCGAGCGTCTTATACAAAAATTGGATTGTGTGAAAGTGTATGTTCCTTCTATTAAAATTCAGCATAATAATAAGCGATTTGCACAAACAAGGATGCACTTTATAGTTTAAACTGAAAACAATAAGAGATGCAGTTTCACACTACCTTTTAAGGGATGGTATCCTAAAATATTTGTTTGGGTAAGTTTTAGTCCTAATAATTTGTATGAAAATAAAAGATAAAAACATCTTGAAGGGTATCCTTGGCACACTACAGGGACCATCTTTTGACCTCTATGACAACAATTACAGAGTCTGCACACTACAAGACAACAATAAGAAGATGCAGTTTCACACTACTTTTTCGGGGATTATACCCTAATATATTTGTTTGGGTAAGTTTTAGTCCTAATAATTTGTATGACAATAAAAGATAGAAACACCTTGAAGTGTATCCTTGGCACACTACAGGGACCACCTTTTGACCTTTATGACAACAATTATAGAGTCGTTTGCACACTACAGGACTCCTCTTGACATTATGACAACAATAATTGAGTCATGAATTTTTGGAGTGTGCATCAAATGTGGAGAGGTACCCCTCAGGTGGTATTTATGCATCTTGTTAAAAAATGCTTCCAATCAACCTCATATTTTGTTAAAAATTGATGATCCATGAATATATATATATATATATATAAAGTTTTATGGATGATTGAAACTTATCATATGAGATAGGATCTTGAAGTAGGTGAACAAGAAAAGAGTTGATGAATTTGGTTTGGGAGCACACGATCTTTTACGAGTTGTTAGGGTTTAAAGAAAAAATCTTAGAACAATAGAAAAAAGAGAAAAGTTTCTTAATCGTTCATAAAAACGTTTATATCCTTCTTCTTTGTAATATCTTTTCTATTTATAGCAAATTCTCAACTTAAAAGAAACCCTAAACTGTTAAAAAGAACGCTAAAATAAATAAATAAACAAAAGTTACTAAAACAGTACTAAAAGAAACTTTGGAGGCGATTTGAGGGTCTAGACAATCTCATATGACAAAAAAGCGGCTCATACCCATATCGTGAGCCTTGTAGCTCCACATAAAGAATACATGAACAAGTGGAGTTTACCAAATAAACTACATGTAAAATCCATATTTCACTTAAGTTTGTAAGTTTGTTCTTTTCTTCTGTTTTTTCAAGACATGTTAATTTTTCTATCCTTATCGTATTGTTGAGAGTAATAGGGCAAATTGTAATTGACTTTTGTAAACTTTGAGATGGGATTGCAGGTTTGAATCCAAAGGAAAAATTGGTAAACTTGGGGTTCAGAAATTTCTTTTTGTGTCAAAAGTCGATCAACTCCAACTCTCCAAGTTCTTCGACATGCTTAGATCAAGCAAAGAAGGAAGCCATATCTCCATTTCTCTGGACAACGTTCATGGATTTTTTGCTATAGCTCGTAATTAGGTCACTAGATCTATTTGTCTTCTCCATTTTTTGATAACCGAGGTGTTCGGGCCAGTTTGCGCGCACCACAACTAATCTCAGGGGCCCTGAAGTTAACGATTGGGTAAGTCTCCAGTGGCCCCAAGTGAAACTCTCCGCCCACAAGAATCGAACCCCAAACCTGGTGCTTCATGAGGCACCAACTGCAAGTGACCATTGGGGCAACCCACTCAGGATTAATATTATATAACATCATATTATAATATGGAGACTTGAGACATGTAAATAATTCTCTTGACAGATAGAAAGTTCGAGTAATTTGTAAATATACAGTTCACAACTTTACTTCCTATTAGGCTTTTAGAAATGATCGGTCACCTGTTTTATTGTTAACCATAGTAATCTCACATAGGGCAGGTACATGGAAAGAACACAATAGAATGAGACATGTAGGGTTGTAAACGATATTTACAAATTAACGAGCCTGAGTCAAGCTCGTAAATCTCTAGCAAAGCTCAGGCTCGACTCAGGCTCGTTAAAAGTTTTTAGGCTCCGAGCTGAACCGAGCTTTGCCCAACTTGGCTCAGGCTCGTAAAAGCTCGGCTCACAAAAAGTTCGGCTTATAAAAAATCAACGTCGCAAAAAAAGTTTAGATTACTACAAATGTATTAACATTATAGTTGATAACTGTTATTATATGTAATATAATATGTTAACATGTGTGTTTAATATTAATACACAATATAAGATATAAAAATATGAACGTATAATCACATATACAAACCGAGCCGAGTCTACCCAAGCTCGGCTCAAGCTCATTAAAATAATGAGCTTCTTTTCGGACTCAGGCTCAGCTCGCGAGCCTAATTTTAGAGCTCAAGCTCAACTTGTTGACAGCCCTAGAGACATGGAATCTCCATGCAAAAGTTTAGAACAATTGAACAACTTCCAACTATTTGATTTGCAATTTTTTTTTATTTCACAATTTTAACTAAATTTCAAAATTACTTTCCACATTTAATAGAACAAGGTATGAACTAATGGTTGAAATCATTTAATCAAGTTGATTCTTTTAGAATACTATAAACATAAATTTTGTTTATTGAAAATCAACGAACAAGATATGTATCACAAAATAATTTATATTAAAAAATATGAGATTACAATCTTTAGGAATTTTTTTTGTACAAAAGAAAATATTCTCTAATTCTTCACTTCAGGGTGTCTTCAATCCTAGGGTTGCAATAGCTTAATCTTGGGTTGAATTGATCTTCCTTGATCTTCTTTGCAGCGATCAGGAAGGTGTTAGATTTCACGAATGAAATCGTAGGAATTTGTTGCAAAGTATTCGGCTTGATCTCCAGGCTTGTAGACTTATGGAAGATGTGGGTCGAAAGCGTCAACTTGATATGAATCTCTGGGCTTTTGAGCGTATTCAGAGAATGAAGAACTTGAAGAAATCTTTGGCTTAATCTTCAGGCTTGTAGACCTATAGAAGATGTGGACTGAAGACTTCAACTTTGATGTAAATCTCTGGGCCTTTGAGCGTATTCAGAGAATGAAGAACTTGAAGAAGTCTTTGGCTTGATCTTCGGGCTTGTAGACTAATAGAAGATGTTTACTAAAGGCTTTGACTTTGATTTAGATCTCTGGGCCTTTTAACGTATTCAGAGATATGGAGTTTTATCTTCAGGCTTGAATGTAACTTTAGGACTTCAAGCCTTCAGATTTTCAAGGCAGTAGACCAGCAGGGCTTCAGAGCTTCTTTTCCTTAATCTTTCTTCCTTGGGTTTGATTGTTTTCTAAATCTTTGGCTCGATCTTCGTACTTGTAGACTTATAAAAGATATGAACCAAAAGCTTCGTCTTGATTTGGATCTCTAGGCTTTTGAGCGTATTCAGGGAATGAAGAATTTGAATCTTTAAACTTGAATGCTGTATTTTGGGGCTTCAAGTCTGGAGGTCTTCAAGACTTCAAATCAGGTGTCAGAGCTACAAAGCTTCAAAGCTTCTTCTGATCATCTTTCTTGATCCTTGATCATCTGGTCCACTCTTGATGTGAGAGAACCTCTTGAATGGGAGAGGACTACCCCTATTTATAGATTTGGAGGGAAGAGTCCTCCTTGAATTAGAGATAATTCCCAATTTAATTAGGGATTATCTACATGTGGGGGGGTAGAGTTCTACTCGTTCTCAACCACTTTAAGAGATCATCCAATATAATTATGTTGAAAATTATCTAGAATTTTTCTATTTTGTTAGGATAATTCATATTTAATTAGAATTATTATAATTTTAATTTAATAACTCTGTGTGGGTCCTATTTGAACTAATCAAAGATTCAATTTGAGAGAATCTTATTTTAGTGGGGCCCATCTTGTGAGATCATGCCATGTGGCATATATTGATCTCAAAATTTCTCCTTCTACAAGTACTTATAAAATCCCTTAAGCGAAAACAAACCGCTGACGACACTTGTTACATAACCCCTCCAAGAAATTGTCAACAACGTATTTTCGATATTAAAAAAGAAAAAAAAAAAAAAAAAGGTTTTAAGGTTGACTACGGTTTTGGTTATCAGTATTATGAGAATGGGACACATTAATTGGTGGATTCCATTCGTTTTAATAGACGGGGTATTTGTTATGTACCCCAATACCATTAAAAGTAGGAAATTTTTATTTTGTAGATATGGACCTTGTCATGCATTCATGGTATTGAAATGTCCTATGCTAAATGTTGTTAGGGTACATAACAAATATTCTGTCCGTGCATAAAAATAATTCACCTTTTAATAATTGTTAGCGGTCTATATAACTAGATTATTATTTATTTATTTTTTTTAAAAAGGATAAATTACATTGACACCCTCTTGGGTTTTGGCAAAATAGTTTAAGCACAAAAATACCCTTATTATACCTTGCTTAGTGATATTTAATGACAAAGCCGATTCTTTTATGGAAAAAGAAGCTTCACAATATATAAAATTGTGAAAACATCAACTATATTTTAGCATATCAAATCTCCTTTGATATGATAAAATTTGAAGGATTTCTTGTTGTATCTATGAGTATCACACATTTCTTCTCTTTGAGATACGGAGGATACAGATTATCTTTCTAAGGTGTAAGTATAACCATAACCTAATTCATGAGGATTAGGGCATATACAATTTTTGTCGAGAGTGAGAAAGTGGTGAGAGAAATCTCTATAATTTGTTTTTGTTTTTCTTCATTATAGTGGATTTTTTACTGTTCCGTGGTTTTTTTCTTGAAAGGATTTTTCACGTAAATCCGTATTCTTGTTTATTTTTGCTATGATTTGTTTATCATTCTTTATATATTCTAGCTTTAAAATGTTCTAATTTTTAATTCTTTAATCTCAAAATTGTTGTTACATTACTATACATGATTACAAAGTATAAAATTGTGATTTTTTTTTCTTTTATCCAGAACCATTTATTATACATGGATTAAGCTTATTATTATGAAATGGCTACCCCAAGCTCAACACTCTCTGGATCTGCACTTTTAGTTCCCAGCATTTATCAACTGCGCGTATCTACATTTAGCACTTTGCATCAAACACATTCAACTGATTATCAAAATTACCTAAGATGAACCAATATAAGTTGTGTTTTGATATGCTGTACCACTCATTATTTATTATTTATCTATTTGTTTATTTATTGAATGATATTTGAACCAATATAAGTTGTGTTTTGATATGCTGTACCAGACTCATTATTTATTATTTATCTATTTGTTTATTTATTGAATGATATTTACATGTAAATGAGATTGAAGTGTGGATCCTCTGTGATGAACACGCCTTGTGATGGGCGTGTGATGAGAGACAAAGATGAGGGCAAAATGATAATTTTGCTCTCACCTGACATGCTTTATGAGGGCAAAATGTCTCAGTCTCTCATCACACATCCATCACAAGGTGTGTTTATCACAGAAGATCCGTGTCCAAATGAGAGATCTCCATCCCGAGTGAAAAACAACTTAGAGAGGAGGCTTTCAACATCTTTAAGACACGGCCGCTAAGGTAGCATGGTGTCATCACCATATGTGACGAAGTCAAGAATCTTTTTCTTTTTTATTTCCTTTTTCCTTTAGTTAACGTTTATATGTACTTTCTTCTATATACATTCTCAATAAACATCTTTTTTGGGGTTGTGGCTTGTATGATAAAATAGCAACAAGTATCCCTCAAATCTTGGTCATTACAACCAATAATAGTCTTATTAGGCCTAAGTAGATGGGTCTAGCGATGTGTATTTTGTAACAGATTAAATTACTAATTTATCCTATAATTATAAGAGATAATTGGGGTTTTCACAATTTTCAATATTATGATACTTCGTTCTTCTTTTATATAAGCACCTATTTTGTTGTTAAAACCATTAAACAATAAATAAAAGTGTATTTTCGTTGTTAAAATATGCTGCAATAAGCCAAAAAAAAAAAAAAAAAAACATTTACTTATTGATTAAGGATTTGTTGTAACATACTTTCAAACTATAGGAGAGATGTTTGTAATAGGGGTGTCAATGGACACTCGATACCTGATAGAACCAAACCTGTTTAAAAGGATTAGGTTTCGGGTTTATAGACCCGAGTCATATTAGGATCCGATTCTGCATGGTTCTATAGAAGATAGACCGCTAAGAATCGGGTTTATACGGGTATACACGACGAATGCCCAATAGAATCGAACCTATTTTATAAAAATTAAATTTATATTTAAATAATACATTAATTAAAATTTTTATAATTATCTATAATATTAATTAATTAATTAATTTAATTAAAACTAAACAAAAATTAATATACAAAATTTTAATTTTTAAATGTACATTTGTATTAGACATTCATTTTATGTTATGGATGGTGTGTAATATGTGTTGCTGTAAATATTTTTTAAATTTAAAGAAATCTAAGTTTTAAAAACAAATTATTATTAGAAAAATAAAATAATATTAATATAGCTCAAATAAATATTTTTAATATATATCCACATAATAAATATGGGGTACTCGATGGGTATCCTTAAGAATCGAGAATTCCTAGGTTTGGTTTGAGACTAAGGCTTAGACCCCAAACCCAAAACTGACAAGACCGTTAACCGTTCCATATAATAGGATTCGGTTTTAAGACTTTTTAGACCCATTCTAAACCTGACCCGTTGACACCCTAATTAGCAACGGCCAAGGTATGAGAGGCACTTATTGTTATTATGCCGAACCCATGGAGGTGTAAAGGTAATTTATCCAATAAAAGAGAAAAGAATAAAGCCAGCACTAATACTTAAAAAAGCACCGGGATCTTCTCTGCTATGTGGTCCTGTTATGTAAGCAGGACATAGGCGGTGTGACATGTGTTTTAGGCGGGCCCACCATATTAAATGGCTTCTTTTAAAAATAGAAGCCGGTTAATGTGGTGGCCTCTGATTCATCCTTTTTCGTGAGATCCACCCTAGGTCACATGTCGCCCTGTGCACATAACAATTCATATGAGAAGATCCTGGTCCTTAAAGATACTAGACACCAAATGATTGTTAACGTGTCACTTACTGATGGACTGAATCGGGGACCCACTTTGTACCTGAGCCAGTTATAAAGCTACACGTCGGCTACTGAACAAGAACTCCCAACCAATCAAATAATCCAATCCCCGTATTTGAAGCAACGAGTCCTTTTTAAGTCCAGCCTCATGACCTATGATCCCTAACGTGGAGGAGTCAAAAGCTAGAGCAAGACGTGCGTATTACGCACCCGGCGTATGATTTCAGAAGCGTATTGTATTAATTTCTTCGTAGCTGGTGGACTTGAAGGGTATAGTGCGCCCACTTTGTTCGCATGGTCTTTGTCGGATTAAACGGGCAAACGAAAGAAGAGGAGAGAGAGAGAGAAGGGCATGGGGGATCTCTTCGCTTGGCTCTTGTCTTTCTTCCTAATTATAGCTCTGCTCGGTCTTCTCGTCTATCAGGTCATCCAAGAACCCTAAAAAAAATAGGTTTTATTTTTCTATTTGTTCTTCAAATTCCTTTCTTTTTTATTTTATTTTATTATTAAATATATTTTTTTTGAGTGAGACTGTTCTTCTTAGATTTATTTATTTTGATGCTTGTTGATATTGTATATATATATATTTTTTATTTTTCCATATATTAGAGTTTAAATTTTGTGTTGTTTGGATTTTTTTTTTTCCAGTTTAAATTCAAGTTAGAATTGTGGTGTTTACATGCTCATGTTTTGCAGCATAAAATTGAAAGTTAGGGTTTTGAAACCAAGTTTGTGCTTTTAAATCTGCTGAGATATGGGGATTTTTCTGAAAATAAATGAATTATAATAGTGGTTTAATTTGGAGAATTAATAGTGTTCCAATGGGACGGGAAAATCGTCTTTCTAATTTGAGTTCATTGTGAAATCCGTCTGGCGATGCCTCCAGACCAATTTCCAGTCTTTGGAGAAACTAGAATTTGGATTATACTGGTTTTAGCACTCTTCTCGGAGCTTCTTGAATATTTTTCCTCTTTTGGTTGAATACACTAAAGGATTGAATGACCAAATTAACCAAATTTGAATGAGTTAAGATTGATTTATCAGTGAACCAAAGTCTCCCATAAATGCAATGTGATAATTGGTAAAGGGTAAAAGCATATCTAGACTAGAATTATACATGGACTGGAGGAACCAGTTGAGTGATTGCAAGCTTACTAGTTATTAATGAACCAACATTTCTTATTCTGATAATTTAGGCTATTTCCCACATGAAGAGACTGTGTCTAGCTTGGATTTCCTGGTAATCCCTGTAAATTTTACAATTAAAATTTTGTTTTTTTTTTATTATCACTGGTATGATTCATTTTTGTTAATGTAAACTTCTAGTTTCCCTTTTTTTTGTTATTATCTTTTACTGAGGAAGCACGTAAACCATATTAGGATATAAATGGAATGTACATCACATGTAGTATGTTTGTATCACTCTGAGTAAATGTTATTACTCTGATAATGATGGTCATGGTGGTTACTCACACCTTGGGTCCCTTGAGCTCTTATAAGTAGAAAGTTGAAAATGCCATCCTGGAAACTCCATTTGGATGCACATGTAGTATGTTTGTATCACTCTGAGTAAATGTTATTACTCTGATAATGATGGTCATGGTGGTTACTCACACCTTGGGTCCCTTGAGCTCTTATAAGTAGAAAGTTGAAAATGCCATCCTGGAAACTCCATTTGGATGCGTTAATTAGCCTAATATGGCTCTGAAGCCAACACTTGAAATCTCCAAATTCTCTAATTTGGCTAAGATCAAGTGTAATATCTGTTCTTATCAGTTTAATATCTAATACCTAGGTCATCGGTCGACATGATATTAAATTAATTTTTTATTGGGAGAGGGTACACCACAATAGCTTGCTATTGGGCCCCTCCAGCGTCGCCTTGCGTTGCATTACGGCTTGGGCCTAGCACGCCCCAAAAAAAAAAAACCTAGGAATTGGCTCTAAAATTCATAGTGTGGATGATGCATCCATGATAAAGTTATAAGCCCTATTATAGGCCCTATTATGTGCCAGCTTCTTGATCAGTGGTGCTTCCCTGGCCTTACAGAAAGGGGCAGGATTCTATTTAGGATGGTCTTTCAAGCTGTCCTTTGGCACATTTGGAGGGAGCGGAATCAGAGGATTTTTAGGGATTCTTCAGCCTCACCTGTGAGTGTGATCGAGGGGATTCTGTCTTCAGTCGCCTCTTGGGCCTCGGTTCGGAGCCAGTTCTTTGGTCTGTCGGCGGCTGTCATCGTGAGTGAGTGACATTCGATCTCCACGATGGACAGATCCTTTATTTCCCGACAGGTTACCCATGCTCCCCTTCCAATAGGCTGGGTGAAGTTGCCCCTTGCGACTTTTTTGCCTGTTGAGCTCAGCTCCGCTAGGATCGATGGGGTGTTCAGAGATCAGTTTGATTGGCCCATTTTTGCGTTCTCTGGTCCGTCGGAGGTGAGTGAGGTGGGGCGGACCGAGCTATTCACCTTAGCGACTGGCTTGAGACATGGCAGAGATCAGTGTTAACGTGCTGTCGGGATTGAGGGTGGTTCTCTCCTTGCCGAGTTGTTGGAGCGGCCCGACAGGTGTAGTTGGAGGGTCACGCATTTGGTCCCACTGGTGGGGTCTTTGGGTAGAGGTCGGAATATCTTTTTATTGCGGCTCCTAGGGATTCCAATCCCCTAGCTACAGTTCTAGCTAGGAGGGATGCTACCCGGGAGGTTCCTATGTCCGGGGACTTGGATCATGTTTTGCGTGGCGACTAGCTCTCAGTTCTCTGTGGTGTGCTTCTTTGTTTTGTTGTACTCGGACTCTTGGTCCACCTTTCCACTTTTTTCTTTGTTTTTGTCACGAACTAACCCAAAAATTTAAAATTTCCGGATTAAGTTGCGACCTTCACCCCATATCACTATGGAGGTGGATCAACATGGTCAAATATAAGCAGAAGGCTAAACAGTTCTAGTAAGATATGAGTCACTATTACGGATATATTATTCTAGCAAGTCTAATGAAGTAAAGTCTACCTCTAAAACTATACCAAGTGATCTACCAGAGTACGCTACCCAATCCAAGTCTTCTCATGTCGCGGCTAAGCTCCCGACCTGAAATATTAAACAACATCCATACGCTGGAAGCCCGGATGAGTAATCCTTCGATGAAGTGTATTCACTCATGTTCCAACATTTGAGAAAGTGTAAATGTGTACAATTGTGTAATAAGCAAAAATATGTGTATGTGGTGTACAATTGTGGCACACAATCATATCATAGATAAAGTAATATTAAGTTATCTCTCATCCTCACGGAATATTACTCAGTGGTCAGTGATCCTACAGCTACATGCATAGATTTTAAGTATGAGAATTAGGCCAAGTGTTTCATACAAGAGGCTCTGACAATAATATCAACACAGAATATGCAATACAGGAGAAATGTTAAGCAGTTTGAGAAGTGAAATATCGTATGATCCCACGTGATCTCAATCTCTATCCGGGGTGTCCCAGCAACCTGAATGCGCCCCAGGATGTCCCAGCAACCTGAATGGATCTCCCGTATGAACAGACTAAGGGATAGGACCGCTCTATGTGTACATCATAGTTTTAAGGGTTTTCGACCTAAGAGGCACAATCCCCCCAATTATTTTTTATCACGGGCCTTCGGCCAAGACTTGTAGCCACCTGCGGTATCCCTCAGGAATTCATACATCTTCACAACCCAACAGAGGTTTATACATGGCGTCACTGTCTCCCAAGCTTACACCAACGTGCGGATCCTTGGGCAAACATCATTCCTCAAGACTGATGAGGTTCCCTATGTGGGTTCACTCTTAGCTTGGGTCCGATCATAGGGTCATCTCATAGGACTAAATGGCTATCAAGTCAATATCACAAGTGTCAGTCTAAACCCATGGTGTCATGAGGGGTATTAGACCCGCCTATCACAGCCGGAAAGTCCATAGGCAACATTCAAATTCAAATCCTTTATTTAATGCAACAGACAAGATCTCATAGGCATATATTCAAACATTCAATCATATGGGCACAGTCCCATTGTCTAACTTACTAAGAAGATAAAGCACATAACCTAACTCACTAAGCAATATAGAACATATAACCTAACTTATTACGTACTATAAAACATATACACTAACTTACTAAGAATACATACATAATATATCAAATTCTACCTACATACTTCTCTATATACTACTAACAAAAATCTAAATGTAATGCATTCCTACAATTAAAGGAAGAAGGTAAGTTGGGCACACCGGCACCAATGGACATTTGCGGTTTACCCCTTTTTCTCTCCACTTAGGGTTTGGTTTTTCCACATACAAGGTTAAACAAGGTGGTCTGGTGTCTAGGGTTCTACATGCAACATAAAAAATGGTCTAAATCCCAAGGAGAAGACGAGTATGGAGCAAACAAACCTTCTCCTAGGTCAAAATACTAAAACACAACCGAATAACACATTCAAAGGTAGGTTACTCAACTTGGGGTGTTGTCGGGTGGGTCGAGGCTGCTCCATTGCGTATCCAAGAACTCCGGTGATCATTCATGAGCTCCAAATTCCATCCATGGGCTCCAAAATCCAAGAGAGAGAAAAGAGGGAGAGAAAAACAGGTTTTATGAGCGAAGTGCTCTATTTATAACCAAGCTGTGAATAGTAAACAGGGTTTCCGGTTCTATATTTTCGAACTGGCCACCTATGCAGGCTCTGTTAGAGGGCTTTTGTCGGTGGTTCTGAGGTGGATCTCAGAAATCGACTAATGTGATTAATTAACTTATTTAATTATTTAAATCTTAATTAATCTCCAAGTTGTCAGCTGGTCATTCAAATTGGCCACCTAAATTAATTCAATTTCTTAATTTGCCTAACTTTATGAGGTCAGGGATCTAATGGTATCAGCTTAGTCTATTTATGGACCTAATTTAATTATTTTAAATTAAGCTTAGTTACTAATCAAATTTAATTAAGGTTAATGGTTCAGGTTCTTACAGTTTTGTTGTCACTATTTAGGCTTCTCTAAATAGTGGTAGTTGTACTCTTCTTTCCTCGTTTTATATATATTTTCATGACTTATCAAAAAAAAAAACATTAGCGTAAAAATAGAATGAAATGAAAATACATTTGAAGAAAGATAGAGAGTAATTAATCTGGGTGTTAATTACTTCCTAAGTTGCCTATCTTTTACCTTATAAATGTGTTTTATTCTAGAACAGGTTTATTGCTTCTTTCAAGCCTTCTCCTCTGCATCTCCCCTTAGCATCCATTCATGAATTCTTTTGAAAAGACTCTTTTAACGATATAAATTTTATGGAATTTCACAGTTTCACCATCAATTAGGCCTTCACTCTATGCTAAGACACTTTTATTAGAGAAAATCAATTAGTCTGGGAGTTCTGAAAAGGAGACAATTCGAATTACGAAAGGCAACTTGTGTTGGTGAATGAGAGTGAGGGAACCCATTAAAATAAGTTAATGGGCCTGAACCCACACGGGTTAGCTCAACTAGAAGGCTCTCCAGCTCAGGAACTAGAGGTCCCTGGTTTGAGTCCCCGGGCTTACCTAATATATGGTCCTTGTGGGGGGGTCATGTATCCGGGGTTTACTATGTCCCCATTAAGTAAGGTCATGGGTTCCACATCACCAAAAAAAAAAAAATATTAACTGTGATGGACCTTAGAAAGAGAGTCTACACAAGTGAGGCCCGGGCACATTATCTGAATCCTATATATATATATATATATATAGGTATATATGTAGACGTCCATAATCTCATTCCATGTTGAGGTTTTCTGCCATTTGTCTAAACAATGATTAGTTTGGCATTTATAACAGGCAAACTTAATTTTGGGTCGTTAACTTCAGGGGCCCAGGGATTAGTCCCACTGGTCACTTGCAGCTGGTGCCTCATGAAGCACCGGGTCTGGGGTTCGATTCTGCGGAGGCCCGTTTCACTCTAAGCCACTGGAAGGTTACCCGTTAACTTCAGGGCCCTAGGAATTAGTCGTGGTGCGCGCAAGCTGGCCCGGACACCTTGGTTATCAAAAAAAAAAAAAGCAGGCAAACTTAAATTTTGGATAATATTTAATGTAATAATTGTCTTTCCTTTAATTATTTTAAAGGGGAAGAAGGTTCTTGGGATGAGATACCAACAGTTGTTAAGAAAAATAAAATGTAATCCAATATTGATACTAAAGAACATGGAAAAAAATGGATACTGCTTAAGGAAGACTTGGGAAACCTATGTAGCTTAATGGCTGACATTAGTGGTATCACTACCTGAAAAGAGTTTTGAAGTAACTTTTGTGTTAGTTCATATCTTTGTAAGTGTTTTGACCTGTGTTAGAATTGAGATATTCATTGAAAAAAATATCCTGATTTGTCTCAGCAGGATTAGTTTTCTGGTGAGATGAATTGTCCGCCAGTTGGAGGGATGACATGGTCAAACCAAACTATGCATATGCATGGGACTCTTTGGATAGCTTACAGGACAACCATGTACCTGCACAGGCCATGCCGTTTGTCATGCTTTTTAAACAACGTTGATTATTTATTTATTATGTTTTAGTTTTTCAGCAAGAAATACTAGAGTTAGGTGATGCTTTTTAGCCATATAGCATGTGTTTGAAGTGAAAATCAGTCATGTGGACAAGCATGTCGAGAAGTGAGGCTTCAACTCAATTGCCATGTGTGAAAATCTTGTTGCACCAGCATTCTTACTATGGCATGTTCCCTCCCCCTTCTCTCTCTCTCTCTCTCTCTCTCTCTCTCTCTCTCTCTCTCTCTCTCTATATATCTATATATAT
>JAUPMG010038197.1:0-14371 GCA_031762675.1 Pachysandra terminalis | reverse complement strand
AAGTAAGTGAGTATTAGTAAAGAAAATATTAATAACACCATATGTATCAACAAAACTGCAAAGCATGTTTACCTGTCTAGCCCATATACGTTGAGAGATATGTTTCCTTTGTAGGTATAACAACGACTTATCTGAATTAGATGTAGAAGCCATCCTATATAAAGACAAAAAATGATAAACTCTTAAAAATATTTACTTCAGAAAAAAAAAACATTGTTGTAGAAAATTAGAATTGGTAAAACAACCTGTCATAAAGAGTAAAAGTTTATAAAATCTGAGGAGCAAAAAAAATCAAGAACTTCCATCTTGGTCCTCTGAAGAGAAATATAAAAGCAAAGAATGAAACTTTTTATCAGGATTATAAAAAAGAAAGTATGCATTTGAGGATCATTCGAGGAAGAATCAGTAACTAATTCTATCAATTCAGATACCAAATCAGATCCCAATCAACATAAAACCACAAGATGCTTATTATCCACTAAACAACAATATAGAAGTAGTAGTCACTGGACTCACCTGCAAAGAGTATTTAGTTCAGAAGTTCCATAAGAAATTCACCATTGGTACAAGATCATCATCTTAATGGCACAACTAGCAAACCTCAATGTCATGCCAGTCACCAAAACAGACACCTTAGCAGAGTTTGTGTATCCAAAATATGGTATCAACTGATATATTCAATTATTTGCAACACTTAATCTCTAGCATTTATTGATGATTTACATAAAACTTTAGGGGAATCCGAAAAACATAGTCGGATAAATTTTGAACAAGATGAGCCGGAATAGGGACTATTGAATTTAAGTATATTAGCATGATTTAATCAACCACGTGATATTAAGTAGAGATCAAACAAGACATTTGATAAAAAATCACACAGTAAAATAAATATAAGACCGAATGGCTGATTGTATTCAAATGGTGTTTTAGCCTCATTATAGATCAACTCTACAAGGGAGCATAACAGAAATCAAGGTACTAGAAATTCATGCAAAGTAAAATAAATCATGATCACAAAGCATAGACTGGCCCTAGATTTCCTCTATTCACATTCATGGAGCTCAAATGAAAACAATGAAGATAATGAGGATAATCAGACAAATCCTGGACAACAAAGAGATAATGCCTGTGCAAGCCTTGGTGTAATCCTCAATGTATAGCTCATCTGATCTGAAAGGTTAGTGAAACCAGGGATGAATGGATAAGAACAAGGGTTTGGTGATGAGGGAATGAGAGAGATTAGAGAGAGGGAGGTGAATGAGTTGATGACGTGATTGGATCGATGAAGAGAAGTGATGTTCAGGTTGATGTGGTGGTGATGGGGTTCAGACGAGGTGGCCGGAGAACAGTAGTTCTCGTTGAAGGAGTTGAAGAGGAAGAAGAAGAAGAACTGAAGAAAAAGAAAGGGGGAGAGTGAGTGAGAGGAAGAGGGATTAACGATTAAGAAGGGGGTTGATCGGAGTTGGCAATCGCCCGAAATGGTTCCACCGTTGTATTGTTGGTTCATCGTCACCGGAGAATGTGGAAGATAGAAGGAAAACCTTAAAGAAGAAGGATTGGGGTTTTTTGATCGAAAATCAAATGGAAATGAGGGCTTTCGCTTAAGGGTTTAATGATGCAAATAGGGAAAGTTAGAAGGATTAAAATGCAAAATTAAAAAACTTGATGAAGGATATTTTGGACATTTGTTGTTTTCAACTTAAATTTTGCCCTAAAGAATAAATATTTTTAGAGAGTGTTCCCAAACCCTACTACAACCTGGTCAATGGCCCAAATCCCAATTGACCAAGTGTACAATGCCCAAACCATAATTTTGCCTAAAACATTCCCATAGAAATTTGATTTTGGTCTTCTAGAACAAAATTATCAAACAATAATAGGTGAAGCACATTAGAGTTTTTTTTTTTTTTTGTCATTTGTGATTTAATTTTGCCCCCCCAAGAAAACTTTTCTGGCTCCGCCCCTACCCTACCGTTATATAATAATTTTGTAACTACTTGTACTTATAACGTGGATGGTTCAAGTAAGTTGATGACATCTGATGCCCCATCAGCATAGACCCGTCTAGTCGCAGTTGCCCTGGGCAATGCCTTTGCATTATTCGTAGTTGTTTACGTGGCCGAAAATATCTCCAGTGGCCACATTAATCCAGCTGTCACGTTCAGATTGGTCGTCACGAGGCATATCAGCATCCTAACTGGCATTTGTTACTGGGTGGCTCAGTTGTTAAGTTCAACCATTGCTTGTTTACTCTTGATGTTGGTCACTGCAGGACAAGTAAGCCAAGCTGAACCAACATTAATTATTAACAAAGAAAATTTTACATTTTCTGCTTGCCCGGTTTGCAGGCTATCTCTACACACTGGCCAGCTCCGGAGATGACTGGGTTCGGAAGCACTACGATGGAGAGCATTGCGACGTCTTCCTATGTATATACAGTGTATGCATCGAGGGACCCGAAGAAGGGATCATAGGGCCGGTTTCAGTCGGGTTTATATATGGAGCAATCATTCTAGCGGTAGGCCCGTTCACAGGCGGTTCTTTGAACCTGGCTCGATCATTTGGACCGGCCATATTCACCGGCGAATTCAGGAGCCATTGGGTCTATTAGATAGGACCTCTTATTGGTGGGGGCCTTGCTAGCCTTGTATATGAACATTTCTTGTCTCTGGCTTAGTGTGGCTTGTTAAGTTGTATTTTCTTAAGGCTTGTTTAAGTTCCTCTATTAACTGTACCCTCAAACAATTTCATAATATTTTCAAAGGGGGTCATATCAAGACCTTTGAATCAGGTGGTTGGACCATTGAACCATTGAAAGTAGTCGGTCGTCGGACCACTGGTCCACAAGGATGTACCCAATCGCAATGGGAGCAATTGTTCCGATGATCTCTTCTCCAGATCCGCAGCGGGGTATTAAAGGAAATTTAAAAGACAAAACTCAAGGAGATCTCTTATACGATGAATCAAGAGAAGATAACTCTTAAATCCAGCTTTTTCGCGGACATTGAAGAAGGAATTTCTTTCAAAAATATATGGAAGGAGAGAATCTTTCTATCATTGAAGAAGGAATTTCCTCCAAACACTCAACCGTTAGATATAATATATAAAAGGAGAAAATCAAAAAGAGAATCTCTTCATCATTCCATGCCCAGGTGGGATAAAATCCCACCTAGACATTTGATACTATTTGGCTTATTAGGCCAACACAATGGGAGTGTATAAACAATATTGAACATAAGCAGAAGTAATATATGGAAGGAGAGAATCTTTCTATCATTGAAGAATAAATTTCCTCCAAACACCCAATCATTAGATATGATATATAAAAGGAGAAAATCAAAGAGAGAATCTCTTCATCATTCCATGCCCAGGTTGGGTAATATCCCACTTAGCTTATTAGGCCAACACAATGGGAGTGGACAAACAATATTGAACATAAGCAGAAGCAATATATGGAAGGAGAGAATCTTTCTATCATTGAAGAAGGAATTTCTTCCAAACACTCAATTGTTAGATATAATATATAAAAGGAGAAAATCAAAGAGAGAATCTCTTCATCATTCCATGCCCGGGTGGGGTAATATCCCACTTAGACATTTGATACTATTTTGCTTATTAGGCCAACACAATGGGAGTGGATAAACAATATTGAACATAAACAGAAGAAATAATATAATAATTCTAATAAATATTAATAAAAGTTACATTCTATTTCTATAATGAAATAAAATTAATCTACAACTAATTTATAATAATCTAACATATATCTTCTATTCTTGTGATTCTCATGTAACAACTCTCTTCAATAGAATTAATCCAGTACCTAAAAAATAAGCAATATATGCCCATACACAAACAGTGGAAAACCAAATGTGTCGAATATCCAATTCTTGAAAAAGAAATAAACCATCAAATTAATAAACTAGTATAATAGGAGACATGATTATCATTTCACTGAATCAGCTAGCCGAGAGCTAGTCTAAAGCATTGGGACTGGACAGAGCAAACACAAGGAGATCCTTATCACGTTCTAACATGGCCATGACTTGTTCATCTAAAGTCACCCAAGCTTCTATTCCATTGCCCATTTTGGTGTTCATCATAACAACATTATTACTAATATCCGAGTTTGGTAAACCTGCAAAACTTACCCATGAAGGCTTTCCCCATCCAAAGTCGGTTTAATATAGAGGGAACCTATACAAACTGCTAAAGATAACAGAATCTTCTTCATCTTCAGCGTCCTAAATAATCCTTCATTTTCACCTTGAAGTTCTCTCAAGCGTTCATCATTAACTTTGCTAATAGCCTCACCCAGCTTGTTAAATTAATGTACTGTTCACGTTTTTACATCTTTATGTGTTTGACTTGTATGGTTTAGATTGTGCCACGTGGATGGCTAGGATGTGTTCTATTGTGACTTGTCTTGTATGAAAATTGTAGAAGAAGCTTTTAGCTGTTAGAAAAGGGTAGTAAAAAAAAAAACAGAGGAGAATAGAAAGAGCCTTTTCCCTTGTTATGTGTATTTTGTCTTCCTCACTTTGTTCCTTCTTGAAGAATCACATATAAAAACATCCAACGGAAGTGGTATCAAAGCTCGTACGGTCGGATTTGTTGGGCGTGAAGATAATTGACAAGAAAACAAACCTCGAAGGAAGAAATCACCATGGCCAGCTCAAGCAACTCAGGTTTGAACATTCAACAACCCTCTATTCCTATATTTTCTAGAGAAAATTATGATTTTTGGAGTGTTAAGATGAAAACCCTATTTCAATCCCAAGATTTGTGGGATTTAGTTGAAAATGGGTTTGATGAACCAGATTCAACAACTGCTCTTACAAATGCACAAAAGGAACTCTTAAAGGAGAACAAAAGGAAGGATGCTAAAGCTCTCTTTTTCATCCAACAAGCTATTTCAGAAGATATTTTTCCAAGGCTTATTGGGGTTACAAAATCCAAAGAAGCTTGGACGACTCTACAAGATGAGTTTCAAGGAAATACAAAGGTTAGAACCATCAAACTACAAACTCTTAGAAGAGAGTTAGAGAGTATGAAGATGAAAGAATCTTAAGCTTTGAAAGATTACTTTTCTAGAGTCATAGAAGTTGTAAATCAAATGAAGATGTATGGTGAAAAAATTAATGATCAAAGAGTTGTTGAGAAAATCGTGATTAGTTTACCATAAAAGTTTTACACAATTGTTGGTATTATTGAAGAATCAAAAGATATATCTTCCTTGAGTATTCAAGAGTTGATGGGATCATTAAAATCTCATGAGCAAAGAATGATGCGGCATTCTGAAAAGTCGGTTGAAAGTGCTTTTCAGTCTAAGATAAATTTGGGTTCAAAACAGTCAATTCAAGAACGCCAAAGGGAAGATTCATCTAGAGGTGGAAGGCAAAGTAGAGGAAGAGGTAGAGGAAGAGGAAGAGGAAGAAGCTTTTATGATCAAAATCCAATTTCTGAAAGTTCTCAACCAAAGTATGGTATTTGCAAGAGAAGTAGTCATGTTGATAAGGATTGTTGGTTCAAGGGAAAGTCTCAATGTTTCAACTGTAAAAAATTTGGGCATGTGCAAAAGGATTGTAGATTCAAGAATGATCGAAAGGAAAATTTTTCAGAAGAAAAAGAAGATGAAGGAAATTTGTTTTATGCTTGCCAGACGGCTTGTGAGAAGAAAAATGATTGATGTTTGGTTCCTTGATAGTGGTTGTAGTAACCACATGTCCAGGGACAAAAATATTTTTCTGGACATGGACATTTTAGTAAATTCTCAAGTACGAATGGGAAATGGAGCCTTGGTGCAAGCTAAAGGCAAGGGAAGTTGGTATACAAACCAAGAAAGAGACCAAATTTATTCGTGATGTCCTACTTGTTCCAGATTTGGAGCAAAATTTGTTGAGTGTTGGACAGGTTGTAGAGCATGGCTATTCAATTCATTTTGAAGACAAGGGCTGTAATATTTATGAAAAAGGAAATGAAAGGCAAGTGATAGCGAACAGAGTGATAGAGAAGGGCAGAAATTTCCCATTAACATTTAAGTATATGGGAGATGTTGCTATGAAGGCTGAGATAAATGATGATTCATGGTTGTGGCATAGAAGATTTGGGCATTTGAACTTCCATAGTTTGAAATTACTCCAACAAGGTAATATGGTGCAAGGACTGCCAAACATTGAAGAAAAATCTGATGTGTGTGAAGGTTGTGCTCTCAGAAAGCTTCATCGCAAATCCTTTCCAAAGGGAGTTGCATGGAGAGCTAAAGTACCCTTGGAGTTAGTACATACGGATGTTTGTGGACCAATGAGGACTCTCTCTCATGGCCAAAACAGGTATTTCATTCTCTTTATTGATGACTTTACTAGAATGACATGGGTATACTTCATGTGTGAAAGATCACAAGTATTTTCTGTTTTTATGAAGTTCAAAAATTTGGTTGAAAAACAAAGTGAGAGAAATATAAAAGTTTTGAGAAGTGATAGAGGAAAAGAATACCCTCAAATGAGTTCAATCAATTTTGTGAAGATGAAGGCATTGATAAACAACTCATTGTTGCCTATACTCCACAACAAAATGGAGTTTCTGAAAGAAAGAACCAAAATGTGATGGAAATGGCCAGGTCTATGCTCAAAGAGAAAGGTCTACCTAACTCTTTTTGGGCAGAAGCAGTTTATACATTTGTTTACTTGATAAATAGATGTCCGACCAAGTCCTTGGAAAAACAAATCCCTTTAGAAGCTTGTTATGGGAGAAAGCCTACTGTAAGGCACCTGAAAGTGTTTGGTAGCATTTGTTATGCTCAAATTCCGAAGGAGAAAAGGCACAAGCTAGAAGAAACTAGTGACAAATATATTTTTGTTGGGTACAGCTCAAAATCAAAGGGCTATAGGGTGTACAATTTGAAGACAAACAAAGTTGTTACTAGTAGAGATGTGATATTTGATGAAAAGGCAGATGGGATTGGCAACAAGGTAAAGTGTTGAAGCAGTCTTTCTTAGTTAGGAAGAACCACAAAAACAACAAGAGAATGATGAAGAGTCGGCACAAGTATCTCCAAGTGCAGATTCATCATCATCTCCTAGTAGCTCTTCAAGTTCTAGTTCATCAAGTCCAAGTTCAACTCCTAGAAAAATGAAGAGCTTGAGTGATGTTTATGAAAGATGTAACTTTTGTATTATTGAACCAGAAAATTTTGAAGAAGCTATACAAGTAAAAGATTGGAAGAAAGCTATGCAAGAAGAGATTGAAGTGATTGAAAAGAACAAAACTTGGGAGTTGGTAAACAAGCCAAATGATAAGGACATTGGATTGAAGTGGATTTACAAAGTAAAACACAAACCGGATGGTTCAGTTCTGAAAATTAAAGAAAGGTTGGTTGCAAAAGGCTATTCACAACAGCCCGGAATTGATTTCATGACACTTTTGCTCTGATATCTCGCAAGGATACTATTCGAACCCTTATTGCCTTGGCAGCTCAAAAAGGTTGGTTGCTCCACCAACTTGATGTCAAATCAGCATTTTTAAATAGGGAGTTGGAAGAAGAGATCTATGTTGAACAACCACAAGGCTTTATTATCAAAGGAGAAGAAGAAAAAGTATACAAGTTGAAGAAAGCTCTATATGGGCTGAAACAAGCACAACGGCAATGGTATTGTCAAATTGACAATTACTTTCTTCAAAAGGGGTTTGTTACAAGAAGCAAAAGTGAGCCAACTCTCTATGTCAAATTTCAAGGTATGTCATTAATTCTTGTTGTTGCCATTTATGTTGATGATTTGGTTATTACTGGTAACAATGAGAAGATGATATATGAGTTCAAAAAGGAAATGATGAAGAGGTATGAAATGAGTGACATGGGACTGTTACATCACTTTCTCGGGCTTGAAATATATCAAGGAGAAAATGGAATCTTTATTTCTCAAAAGAGTTATGCTGAAACTATTCTTAAAAAGTTTAGAATGGAAGGTTGTAAGGCTATGGGTACACCTCTGGTTGTGGGAGAGAAACTAATGAAAGAAGATGGAGGTAAGAAAGTGGATGCTACTTTATTTAGAAGCATGGTTGAACGCTTGTTATAGCTTATTGCAACAAGATCAGATATTATGTTTTCAGCAAGTTTGCTATCTAGATTTATGCAAAGTCCCAGCCACATTCATCTTGGAGCAGCAAAAAGAGTACTTAGGTACATTCAGGGCACAATAAACTTTGGAATCAAATATTGCAAAAGTGTAGAGCCGAAATTAGTTGGTTACTGTGATAGTGATTGGGCTGGTTAAGTAGATGACATGAAAAGTACTTCCGGTTATGTTTTTTCTCTGGGTTCTGGAGCATTTTCATGGCAATCTAAGAAACAAGATTCAATTGCTCAATCATCGGCGGAAGCTGAATATGTTGCAGCAACCATTGCAACATCACAGGTTGTATGGTTGAGAAGGATATTAGAAAATGTTGGTGAGAAGCAAGAGGAAAGGACACAAATGTTCTGTGTTAAGAAATCAGCTATAGTCATGGCAAAGAATTCAGTTTATCATAGCCACACAAGACATATTGTTGTTAAGCATCACTTTTTCAGAGAAAAAGTTGAAGAAGGTGAAATAGAGATTAAGCATTGCAAGACTGATGATCAGGTGGCTGATATATTTACAAAAGCTCTTCTCAAAGAAAAAATTCAGCAATTAAGAGAACTACTTGGTGTTCAGGAACAACACATTAAAGGGGAGTGTTAAATTAATGTACTGTTCACTTTTTTACATCTTTATGTGTTTGACTTGTATGGTTTAGAATGTGCCACATGGATAGCTAGGATGTGTTCTATTGTGACTTGTCTTGTATAAAAATTGTAGAAGAAGCTTTTAGCCGTTAGAAAGGGTAGTAAAAAAAAACAGAGGAGAATAGAAAGAGCCTTTTCCCTTGTTCTGTGTATTTTGTCTTCCTCACTTTGTTCCTTCTTGAAGAATCACATATAAAAACATCCAACACAGATGAACCACCAAGTCACCAATCTTGCTCTCGTTCTCATCAATCGTCGAAGATACACTTGCATACACGCCAAAATTCCCAATTGAATTCAAAGGTAAAGGTGGAATCATCCTGCCGTGCATGTTAATTGCATGTTTCACCACAAAAATCTTTTTCGAAAAATCTAGTTTTGCTTTGGAGGCAGCCATGATCTGCCAGATAAATGATGATACCACTTGGACCCGGGTGGGATGCTTGACACTTGATGATGAAGAGTGCTTGTTGTCGTTAATCAACTTCGCCTTGAGAGCAGCTATGTTTGAGCCATCAAACACAAACCTTTTTGTTCTTGTAGTGAGCTTTAATTGAGATAATACCCCAAGGTTTGGCATGAATCCTCATAAATCTCTTGATGGGACGAGAGAATCTTGTATGAAGATGGGACGCACAGCTTCACTAGAAGAACCACGAGCGCTTGAGGTCCAATCCGTAATAAACGCACCAAACGATGATCCGTCCATGTTCTTGTCTAGAATGCATATAGCGATTGCTAATCCTCCACAATCGAAGTTTTTCACTTGAATGGCTAATTGAACTATGTCATTATCTGATTCAATGATATACAAATCATTTGGGAGGAACTGATGAAGTAGCTCTAATATTGTTGGCTCCTTTGAGAAATTTTGAGAGCTCACAATTGACTTTTTCCTCCAAATAATCAACCCCTTCGTCGTTACAATCAATCAAGAAGTCATCTTGGATCCTTCCTGCAAGTGGATAGTACCGCGTCAAGGTCTCCAACAAGGATTTCTTTAGCTGATTAGATCTTTCAGCTACAGTTTGAGTTCTTCCTTCATTGCCTTCAATAGGGTAAAAGAATATCATAACATATATTTGAGGATTAATCTGATCTAAAATAGAGAGGTTAAAAGCTTCTAAGATTAAGGGGAGTTGGGGAGGATGGTTTGATGGTTTCTCTTGAGATGATTTCAACTTTCATCTTTTTCTTCCCTTTTACTTCCTTCCAAAAGGGAAATCTTGTAGTATTGTTATTTCTAAGAAGCTTTGATTTATAAGTATTCGGCAAGGCCAGCCTCGAAACTAGAATATGGTTTTAAATCTCATTGAAAGCAAATCATATAAATATAAATAAAATATGTTATTCATGCATGTCATGATCTAAGAAAAGAAAGAATGGAAAAATTATCAATTCCCCCTACTTTATACAAGTTATTGCTAAAGATTAGTAAGATCCAAACAATTCACCTCCCGCATGTTTGTCATTAGGTTGTAATTTAGTAGGTTGGGTTCGGTTTAGTGGTCAAACCTAAACCAAACCGACCACTAAACCGAACCGAATGACATTACTCTAAACCAAAAACCGAACCAAACCAATTTAGAAAACCGAAAAACCAAACCGAACTACAATAAATAAAACCGAAAGCAGAACCAAATCTAAATAGAAATCAAAAACTTTCGGTTTTTCGGTTCGATTTGACAAAATTAATATTATTTTTTATATAAAATACATATACACATGTACATATGTTTATATGTATAATCTATTTCGGTTTTTTTTTGTTCGGTTAGGTTTAGTCAAAGCCTAACCGAAAATCAAACCGGTTTTTTGTTTTCCAAACCAAAATGAAAAAAACCAATCCAAACTGATGTTTTTCGATTTGGTTTGTTTGGTTTTCGATTTAAATCGAACCAATTGACACCCTTATCTGTCATACGGTCGAAGACATGTAAAAATATTCATACCCAAACTGCCCTCACCCCTCTCTCTCGCTCTCTCTCTCAGTCTCCATACGAAAAGAAACCCTTCACATCGCCGCCGCCACCACCAGCAGAAGACGATGAGATAAGATAGGTGTATCTATACCAGGCAACCATGCTGTTGGATCATCGGATATATATCCAATGATAGATTGGATCAGAAGACGTTGAGGATAGATTGGGTACTTTATCCTCACAGCTGTTGAAGTTGGTGTAGAATAGTGCATACGTGATTCTATCCTAGAGAAAAAATAACCCTTTGAATATTTAAATTTTGAATCCCGTAACCATTTGTAATATACGAGTCCCCACTAGGGAGACTATCATTTTGGACTAACTATATACAGGGAGAATATCCAGAAGGCGGTGAGATAAGATAGATTGGACTCTATCCTCACAGCTGTTGTAGTTGGTGTAGAATAGTGTATACATGATTGTCTTCTAGAGAGATATTACCTTTTGAATATTTAAATTTTGAATCCCTGTAACCACTTGTAATATACAAGTCCCCACTAGGGAGACTATCGTTTTGGACTGACTATATAGGGAGACTTTCCAGAAGGCGTTGAGGTAAGATACATGTATCCCCACCTGGCTACCATGCTGTTGGATCATTGGATCTTGATTTTGGACTCAATATATATATATGTGCTAGTTGGATGTACGTGCGTTGCACGTGGTGACATTTGCTGAAACATGATATTTAAAGGAAGCACATATTTATATGACAGTAAAAAAAAAAAATAATATATATATATGTTTTACCTTATAAAACATATATCATACGGTGTGTATTATTATTATTATTATTATTATTATTATTTTCTAATTCCGATTTGATTCTTTTTCAATCCATGGGGGGTTGTATTGGGTCGTTGCTAAACTCTAAGAAAATTGTGTTAGTTTCACCATAAAACACATGATTAATTTAGTTAAACGAGATAATATAATTAAGATTAAACACAATATTTTTGCTAAATACTAAGATATATTGCATAGCATATCTAATGATTAGTTAATCATGAGATATTTATGTAGAAAACAGGGATTTTGAAAAATATTGACAAAAATTAGATAATGAACTAATCTGAAAATGCAAATCTTTTCAATCCAACTTTGTGCAATAAAGACAAATATTAGATGATGAGCTAACCTGAAGATGCGAATCTATCCAATCCAAATATCCAACCGAAACAAGGGGTATCAAGTTCATGTCATCTAAGGATTAGAATCAAAGGTTTCTCAGCCTCTACTAGCGTGTGTTTTGAAGACCCTCACTTGCGTACTTGGTGCATTTTCCTTGTTTCTTTGTTTCTAGAACTATGCGTTACAGTCAAGATTAAGAACAGAAGAGTATGTACTTTTATGATTTTGCTGTCGGGTTCATTGCTGTAGACAAATCCATCTTCGGGAGCATTTTAATTGATTAACACAGGCTGTTGAGATGATAGATGGACCAAAACTTGTTAGCTTTTGTTGTAAATTTGGTATTAATGACTCATTGTATGCTTAAAGCTTATATTTTCTTGCCATTTGTGAGCATATGTTGTTTTTCAATTAATTGTCATGTTTCTCACACATTCTTCCACAGGTAAGTGATTAGTTTTTTTCGTTTTGACGACCATCCTCTGTACATTTGAACCTTTGCTTTTTTATAGATTTATTTTTCAGTGTTTTGTGGTATTGTTTAGCATTTAAGACGAATTTAATTCTGTTGGGAGAATGTATACAGCACAAACATACGTTTACAGTAAAAATGGTTTTTAGCCATTTTATCTTTGATTCCTTGTTTGGGGCCAATGTGTTTGCCAGAAACATGGTTATGTTAAGTAAAGCTTTACAATAGCAAGAGAACAAATGGGATTCACCAATGAGCTACGTGTGATTGAAACAGGGGAGAGTCGAAAATTCTAGGAATACATTTGAGGAAAAAAAATATGAAAATTTTTAATTTTTACTCTTATTCTGAGTTCATGTGGTTTGGACAGATTGAAATGATCTTTGATTGGAATGCTACCAGATTCATGAACTTTGGCAGGAGGGATGAACTAAAAGTAAACTTTCTCAAAGTTGTTCAATTTGAATATATTTTTCAAGAACCATGATATAACCCAACTTAGCATACTCCCACTTTCAGATTATGGTGAATGTGACTTGTTGTAAGAAGAGAGAAAATGCATCCTCCTTACATTGGTTGATGCATAGGGCTACTTGTTGTTATAAACATTCTCAAGTTGAACCACCTAGAAGGTGCTTGCCATAAGCATACATGAGCATATGTTAGTTGTGCTTCAGGTAACCTTAGTACCTCATTATATACCTTCTTAGTTCATAAGCAATTTACATAATTTTATACAGATACAACACAATTTGAATGTTTTGAGATTGAAGAAAATAACTCATAACACATCTCTGTTCCAATACTTAAATCATCTGACAGTGCCAACTGGTGACCGTAAGGTACCATAGTCAAGAATGTTAGTGTAATGACCTAAACTTACTAAGAGGATTTTCTCTCCTGATTTATTTCATTTAATTTAATACTTATTTCTTAAGCTTATATAGTGGTTTAATCAATTGAACATAAGGAGAACCTAAGGAGGACCGTAAGGTCCTTGTGTTATTTAATTAAAGCTTGGGGCTAAGAGAGTATAATAAGGTTAAAGACTACATTCAAACACATAATCGTGCGTTGAAGGGGTCAACTTCAACGTGTCTCGTAGTGGGAGAGAATAGAGGGATTAAACCCCTTATATCTCCAATTCCCACCCCACCGTAGAACACAAGCTTTGTGTTTTGAAACTAAGAGAGAAACTGAGAAGAAAACTGAGTTAAGTGAGGAAGAGAGAGAGCCGAAACTTAGCCCTTCTTGCAGAAGGAAGGAGAAGAAGGAACTAAGGAGAAGAAGGAAAGGAGTACTCAATACCTGCTTGTTCCCTATCATTTCGTACCCTGCAACCAAGGTAAGTTACTTATCCTGTCAATTCCATATATGCCATGATTAACATTGAAGTTCTGACACTGTTGTTTACAATTTAAATCTAAATAAAATTAATACAAGTACAATGTCACTGGACCTAAACCTTTAGGATGACCTAGTTACCCAACCCACGCTTCCACTACGCTACTCTCACGATCAAGTTTTCATTGATTACCTGCAAAACACTGTACATACATGCACCAAGATACACACACACACACACACACACATATATATATATATACAAGAAAACATAATGAGGTTTTCATACTAATAAGAAATCAACAATGGCATGGTGAAGCATTAAAATAAATAATTCATGACTTAAAACAACGTAGTTTAATGAGGTTTGCAGTTTAATAACAAATATGAACACATGAAGCATTAGGGCATGTGAAGTAAATCAATTAACTAAAACAACCATTACCCCTACTGGGTGATACCAGGGTAAGGGCCTCCCTAATGGTTAACCTTAGGTAATAAACACCATCACCATTACCCCCACTGGGTGATACCACGGTAAGGGCCTCACTATTAGGTAGCCTTAGGCGATGCATCATCATCACCTCCATTGGGTGATACCAGGGTAAGGGCCTCCCTAATGGCTAGCCTTAGGTAATTCGACACCATAGCATAAACCCCTTCCCATTGATC
>JAUPMG010038187.1:0-14371 GCA_031762675.1 Pachysandra terminalis | reverse complement strand
AGTATGGATTATATTAAATAATTAGGCATCTCGAGATATAACTCTATTGATTATATTTAAATATATATATATATATATATATATATATATATATATGTATATATATATTGTGAGAATAGTTAGTTTGGTGTAGTGAATATATTTGTGATGAAATGTTGTGGTTTGTGCTTGAAAATGATAAATGTTAGGTAGGACAATGCATAGAATGACCTAGACTAGAAACTCCTTGGAAATCCCCAAATTTTGACCTGTTCGAACCCTTCGGCGCACTAGACGGCGCGCCGAAGAGTTCGTCGAACAACCTTTCAGGGCTGTAGGCGCACCTTCGTGCGCCGAACACGTCGCCGACCATGAACAACACGCCGAACTCACCTTCGGTCCTCCGAAGCAAAACGCCACTTTCTGTAAAGTGCGCCGAACAATAGACCAGTCCGTCGAGAGGCCGCCGAACCTCTCCTCGGCGCACTCCTAGGTGCGTCGAACACCCAACCGAAGCAAAAGATTACTTTCTGTAAAGTACGCCGAAATACAGGTGGGTTCGCCGAAGAGCCCGCCGAAAACCCTCTTTGGCGCACATTTGGTGCACCGAACAAGTCACCGAAGCACACATGTGTACTTCAGGATCTTGACTTCATTGCGTAGCTTGTTTACGTATAGTGTAAAAAGATTATACTCTTATCATGTATACTTGCACTTGTTGATTGGTACTGGTAAAACCGGTGGAAACCTGTAACTTCCATGGCATGCAGAGGAGCTGCTGAAGAAGACTTCAGGTCTAACATTGCCAACCAGTAACGATTGGCACATTACACTAATTGAATGTTATTTTTGATTTATGAAAACACCTCTGATAGATTATGGTTGATTGTGAATGTATTTGAATGATATGGGATGAATGAGAATGAATGGTGTATGCGATGAAGAATATAGATGAATGAGAAAAAGGCATATGATATGATGAATTGCGAACAATGATATTGAGTGAGACTTTCTGTGAACACATGAAACTAAGTATAAGTATTGTATGTATGTTGTATATCTGTTTGTCTGTTTCCTGCTTTGCACCTTCTTACACTCCCTGTGTGCTTAGTTAATGTGCACGAATACTACACTCATGAGACTCTAGGACCCCAGTGGTCTAAGAGTTAATCCTAGAAGTCCTAGACCACATGGTTGTGTCTCAGGGACATAAGAGAGTGAGATGTGATTTCACATCTAGTGAGGGGACCGACAGGCAGAGTTGAGGGAGTAGCTAACCCAATAAACTCAATCCTAGCCAATGGGCGGTGACCCAAGGATTGAATCAGAGATGAGTGCTTCTGTGGTCTGCTCAGGAAATCGTGTTTCCCGCGGGTTGATGATGCAGGTTGCTACGGCTCCCGTTAGGGCCGAAGGAGGGCCAGAATCTTGTAGCCTACGGGGGTCCTTGATTATTGTAGCTCTTCGGGGTCAATGTATAAAGAAAATGTATTAGACCGGAAGGGGGGGATGTCATCAGATTTTCTGTATGCTCTTCGGTGCCATTGAAAAGAGAATCTGCGAATGAAGGACTATACCAGAAGGGAACATATTTCTGACATTCTACTAGAGTACGCATTTAGACACCCATATTTCTCAAAGTAGTTGTATGATTAGAATCACCGTAGTGATATTACACTTCTAATCACATGTGTGGCATGCATTTGCATTAATAATGAAAGGAAGACCTCATGCATTGCACATAACATGTATTGCTTGTATGTTAGAAATCTTGATGACCTTATATCTTATCGAATCCAATTCTCACTGGCTAGTTAGCTTACGCCTTAGAGCAACAAAATTTCAGGTGAGTTAGCCCAAGTTAAGGAAGAAGAGAATATCGAGGAAATCAAGACCGAAGAGGAGCAGTTCCAGGAGGAAGACGAGTTTTACTGTCCCCAGTAAACTCTCTTGGTGACCTATGTATGTGAACATCATTCTTTTTGAACAAGTTGTAAATATTCTTAACTACTATTTTGGATGATCAGGGCAATGCCCTTTTCCTTATATTTTGTTTATATATGTGTAGAACTCTGATCTTTAACTTAGAACTATTTTCGATTTACTTCCGCTATACTCTGTATTTATATTATTCTCTTTAAGTTATCTTGGAGACTGCAATATTTGAGACCGCCACTCTCCTTGAAAGGATGTGAAGGTCATGACGCTAGATCACCTAGACCTAAAGGGTCTAATGGGGATTGGGTCGTGACACTAGTAGATTATGTAATTTAGTCTAGATATAGACTTTATATACCTAGAATTTGTAGATTTTAGTTCAAGCTGTATTTAGTTACTTATATCTTACTAGAACTGTTAGAACTTTTGCTTATGATGTGATTATTGTTAGCCACACTCGTAGGAATACGGGGTGAATGTTGCACTTAAACTGGAAAACTATGAAATCGGGAATTTTCGGTTTGGGTCGTGACAAAGAGTCACCTTGGCTTTCGGGTTGTAGGTCCAGGGCGACAACGGGTGGCAAGAGCGGATCTTGCAGGTTCTAATTGACTGTTTTCTTTCTAACTCCTGCCATCTAAAGAGTTCAATCACCAACAGATTCGGCAATAATGTAGGTGGGGTTTGTGTGATATGAGGTCAGGGCTCAGTGATTGGTAGGAGGGGCAAAGTGCACTCAAGGGATCCTGTGAGGACAAGAGAGAAGTTTTGTTGTGTAGAAGCATTATGCTTCTTCAATACGTATGCATTGTGTCAACCTTCGAGAATGAGGGTATTTATGGCAGTGTTTAAAAACTCATGAGTAACTCGGAAAACTCGGCCGAGTTACTCGGATTGGTGGGTTGGCTGGTTGACTCGCCCTAAAAGCCAAGGAGAGGTTAACTAGTTGGCCACTCGTAAACTCAGCCGAGTTACTCGTAAACCCACCCGATTAACTAGGTTTTAAACAAAAATACCCTTTTAATTAATCCCTCTAATTACACACTTTAATAAAAAACTTAAAAGCATTTTTTTAAAAAAAACCCAACTTACTAAATTGACTCTTCACATTCTTAATTAATGTTACGTTGAATTTAGCAACAACCAATAAGGATTTCTAAATCAAAAAAAGAAAAGAAAAAGACCCTAAATCGTTGGGATTCTGTGAGATAGAGTTTGTTGTTTGAAGCTTTCAAGTTCAGAGAGTTCAATATATTTGAAACTCTTCAAAGAGTTCGCCAAATTTGAAACCCTCAAAAAAAGTTTAGCCCGGTAAGTTCTTTTCTTTTTTTTTTTCAATCGACTATTTATTATAGGCTTTTTTATTTCGTTTATTTTTGCCTATTATCACTTTTTATTGAATCACAAAATTCACAACTTTACGTGTTTGAGTTTTTTTTCTTTTTTTCTTTTAGTTTTTCACTTTCATTGAATAGGGACTTTTCTGCATTCTATAATTTCTCATATATATATTTTTAATTTTTATTATATTAATTTATTTTTGTATTGACTAACTGGTAACTAGGACCGAGTTACCGAATTACTCGGATAGGTAGACTTCCGAGCTACTGGCCCTATCTGATTTTTTAAACACTGATTTATAGTGATGTGAAAATAATGGCTTGTTACAATTCTGTTAGTGGTTATAATGATTAGGCATCCAGGATCCTTCTTTGAGTGAGGCTGTTGAGGACCGGCCTCGAGCAACGGGCCATTATTCGTTGAGTGAGGCTGCTGAGGACAGGCCTCAAGCAACGGGCCTCTATCCAGGCTTCCAACCTATAGACCCACGGTGTTCTCCCAAGATTACTCTCTCGTAGGACCAAGAGCTATGCTTCGGATGCTTCGAATGAATGATGTATGGCACGAAGTAGACCGGCCAACCGATCAATCCATTAGTATTCTACTGTAACGCTTGCAAGAACAAAGCTGTCCTAGTCTTATAACAAGAATGATCTTCCAGCTCACCAATCATTCCAGGTGAGCTTTAAATTCATTTACTGCACAATATAACTTAGATTTTTCATTTTAGCTGTTATATAATCTTTTTTTTTTTTTATTGCCACCATTACAGATACACAAAGCATCTCGCAATGCCAGCATTTGTGTTACAAACATTGAGGGTTTATTGGATATTTCTCACAAACCGTTTCTTATTCAATAACCATAACATTATATTCATTAACTCGAGACAGAAGGAAGAGAATCGACGTCCCCGGGGTTACATCTAAACGGTGTGAAATCTGCAATTGGAAAATAGAGAAAGATAGTTTTTGTTCAATTGAACGCAAGGTAAGTAATCATGATTCATTTTTTTTTTTTATTATCTACGAGCTTATAGTAATGTTCCATATAATCAATGTTTTAAAGACGGGAACCGGTCACCGGATTGATCTCGTCCGGTTCCAGTCAGGACCGCCGGTCCTACTGGTACCGGTCGGTCCGGATCCGGTACAAAAAACAAAAAAAAAATTTAAAAATTTTAGACTGGAGCCGATCCTTGAAACCATGCATATAATCATTTCTTATAGAAAAAATTATGATGAAACTGTTGTTACATATGGAATTGATACAGATGGAAGAAACAAAGAATGATCCTACGTTGTTGTATAGAGAAGTATCAAAAGGTGTGCATACAGTCACAGTACATATGAGATATACCATATCATGTATATCTCACATGTATTGTGGCTGTATGCACTCCTTTTGATATTTCTGTATACGTTGAAGCTGAGCGAAGGCATGATAGCTCCTCCTCCCTCTAGAAAAGGAAAGCGAAAAGGGACACCAGAACGACCTCCTTTGTTCTAATATAATATCAACACTGTGAAAGAGATTAGTTGTTCTTATTTATTTATTTTTTTGTTGATAAAAATTACCATGAGATTGAGACTTACTATATGCAAAAGGGAATTCTTAAACTAATAACTCTTGTAGACTGAAGATTTCAACTTGGCATGGCTTTCGTTGATTAGTGTTGCTATTGAATATACAGTACAAGTTATCATTCACTTGGGCAAAAAAAGAGGGGCCATGGAGCACAAACAATTTTCTATATAAGCCTGATGTTTGAACTGGTCATGGGCTGTCAACCAGACCGGATAAAATAGAGTTCTTCTTAGAGATAGTGGGTGGCTCATATTCACTAGTCTCTAGATCTAAGAAGGAGGGATCTGAGGGTCACGGGTAATTCGTTGTGTGGGTCAGTACTATGGGAGCGGGGTACGGTAAGGGAATATTGGGGATTTTCCCCATATATCAAATAGGAGTATAAGGTGTAACCCAAACTCGTTTTTGATGTAGTGGAAAATTCTCTCCGGTAGACATTGGCTTTGCCGAACCACGTATATCTGTGTGCATTGTTTGATCTTTGTTTTTATTATTATTGCTTGATCTTGATCAACAGTTCTTAACACCTATTTCACAAGCCTTCTTTAAATTTGCTCATTAGAAGCATATTTTGCGCATAAATGGAAGTCTTTCTCTACAAAGTATAGGGAAAACAAAAATTGATATACCTCTTTGCACAAAGCTCCAAAGGAAGTACCACATCCATTCAAGTATCAACTAGCTGATGTTGTAGTTTACAAGTGCCTAGGTTATCATCCCACTTGGATTTAAGCAGCTTGAGTAGCAATCTGGCCTTTCTTTTGGTCCTGCAACTACACTGGCTCTGGAGAAGTAAGAGTAGCTGAGTAAGGATTCCTGAACAAATCACCGCTTCTCGTACCTGTAGCGAGTCATAACATATAATTAGGAGTGAGCTGACCGCGCTCTCGCTGCCTTCATGATCAGATACCTTGAAAACCATCTTAACTAGAGTGTTAATAGCATTTGGGTTATTAACAACCGCCTCTTTTGCACTCTTTAGTTGTAGAAGTAATTCAAGTGTAGCCAATGCTATCGGCGCTGATCGTTGATTAGCACTCGAAATGTATGCAATGAGGCCATCAACCCCACCTTCTATAAATACATTTTTCAGGTTGGACTCTAGTGAACACAGGGAGAATAAGGTTTTAATCCCAGCTTCAGAAGCTTCGGAATTCTGAAGTATTAGAAGGAACAGCCTTTGTAAGAGGCCTTGAGATTGTCCAAGCACAGCACAAAGCTCTTTCATTTCTGAAGATGATGCAATTGCCTCCACCAGATAACACAGACTCATCTTGATCATGTTAGTCCCCTTGTCGAATAAAACCAGAAAGGTTGCAAGACTAGACTCTTCTTTAAGCATATTCAGTGAACCCAATTCACTGAAAGGCAGCAAGTTTAGACCACAAGTGAGAACTTGTTCTGCAAAGTTAACAACTTCTCGGGAGAGTGTGGTTTCTAGTACATGATTGGAATTTCTGAACAACAGTCGCAGCAACAACGGGAAGAAGCCTAGATGGATCAAGCAAGACCTTGGGGTTGATTCTTGGGACAAAATCCTGATTCTTCCTAGTGTTTCAAGCTTTGTTACTAAGGTGGTATCTTCATGAGATTCAAGACTGTGCTTCAGTTTTTCCCAGGAAAGATTGGGATCAATTGTTTTTAAGCAATCGAGGTCGGATTGGTGGTTCGTGTGAAGCCATTGATTGATCAGATGCTTAAGTGTGTGGTTCGGAACTACGGATTGATCCTGGAGCCTCTGCATTGTAACAGGACATGTAAGGTTCCCTGCAGCTAGCCATTTCTCTATGCTAGATCTGTCATAGGTTTGACCTGTACATAGAGTGACAGGATCTGTGAACAAGTCTAGGCTAATTGGGCATCTAAACAAGTGAGGAATGTTCATCTGATCTTCCTTCATGGGGTTGATTAAATTATTTGAGTAATGAAGAACTAAGGAACTTGATAGAACTCAAAATGAAAGATATTAGTCAACTACCGATCCTAGAGGTTTTCTGCTACTGAAGAACATGATATGACAATAGATTGAGAAGTTGAAGTGGATTATCATTTGAAATATTATTGGAAGAAAAAAATTGAAAGATTTAAAGAAAGTAGATTCATTCATGAATGTACAAAGAGAAATACAAGGGAAAGATGGAACCTGATGGGTGAATTTCAAACAGAAGGTTGCCTTCAGATTCAATTTATACTATAGCAGAATGACAGAATGAAGAAAATTTGTGAAGTTGCAGTTCACAAACACATACTGTTAATGAGAAAGAGAGAGAGAACCATAGAGAGAAAGTAGAAGAAAAGTGCAAAATCTTAGTTGGGGGAATCAGATAAGAACACCAAAATACAAACACTAGAGATAGCCTTGATGGGTCTTATCCTGCTGGGATTAAGAGACAATAACAAATAAGGTAGAATAATTTTATTCTAACAATAATTCTAGAAACTGAAGACCATCTCTCTCTCTCTCTCTCTCTCAATGTCTATCATGCCAGCAGTCAAACTGACCCATCTACATTTTAAATAACATTAACAACAATAGATCTTTTGAGGTTAGAAAACATCAGCCAAGCTAGAAAAAAACATGCGTGTACATGTGCATATTATAGAGAGAGAGAGAGAGAGAGTTATGCTAGTCACAAGGCTCATGAGAATTGCATAAATGTGGGAAACCACCAAATGGAATCATATTCAAAGAGTACTGTTGTCACATCTATAAGAAAAAATACTGTTCCTTGTTAACAACCAAACAATAATGAAGGAAAAAGACGAGAAACAGTACACCACAAGGACCATATCAGGTATAATTTACATCTACGACACTTCCAGGCAAATTATCAAAATGATCAGATGATTAGCACTAATCAAACTTCCATTGATCAATTTAGTAAGTGATAAGATTCCCAGTTTTTAGATCAAGATTGAATGGTTCAAAAGACTGTGATGTCAAGGACCATGGGTTCAAGATTTCCAAGCAAAACAAATAATTACTATTTGCCTCCGTTTTGATGCAAATACTATGTCAGAAAGTTGGGAAATTTAATTTTCTTGGAAGCTGTTTGGTTATATCAGGAAAATATATAACCGACAGAAAATTTTGATTTTCATGTTTGGTTAATAAGAATGAGTGAGAAACGTTTTTCATCTATTTATTTTACCCTTCATTGTATAAGTGCAAGAAGAAAGAAGTTTTGGTGGTGAAGCCTAGCATGGAGAACGTGCTTTTCTCCTCACCTTTTCATTTTTCTTTCTCACAAATTATTTTTCTTTTTATCAGAAAATAAAAAGAGCCTTTTTTTACAGTCAAAAGAATTTGACTGAAACATTTTTGTGAGATCCACACTTTCTGAATATCCAAATACACAAATTATGCAGGAAAGTTATTTTTCACAAAATCCAACTATCCAAACGGAACCTTAGTTATATATATATATATATATATATATCTTTTGTTGCTTTTTCTATTTGGGACATTTCTATCAATATCTTCTTAAAAGTTATGTCATTTTGATTTTTTTTTTTAAACCCATTGAAAAGAGAAATAGAGTAAAAGATAACCTACTTTGTTCTATCCTTCCACTTATTCTTGAAACCCATTATATATACGTCTCCATCAAGTAAGCAGGCAAGAGTGATGGCCACTACATGTTGCCCACAAAGGGCCATTCTGGTAAAAAGCAAAGAATGCAAGAGAGGTAGAGAGAACTTTGTTTTATCTTTGGTCTTTAAACCAAATCAGGAAGAGACAAAACCAAACCCAATTCTAGAAGTTCAAAACTAAGAGCAGTTTGAACATCCAACCTGGTGCTTTGAACTCTATCTTGTCTGCCATTTGAAAATTTCAACTTCCACTAAGTATTGTCCTGTTCCATATTCTTCTTAACCTCTCAAAACTCCAAAAAATAGTTAGTTATTTATTGGTCTGTTTTTTTCCCTCTGTGTACCCTAGGGCAGGATTTTGTTTGGTCTCCCTGTTATTACTAGAAAGAGGAGAGAATGTTGTAGTCAAAGAGAGAGAACAATACTAGGAATTCCCGTTCAAACTTAGAAAACCCAGAAGAAAACAACTATTCCACCACACAAATTTGAAACTCAGCAAGTTGACAACCAGCTTTACCCGTAGTGCCATCCAGTACATTGTGTGGACCCTGGTCAACTGATTAGATGATGGCGATGCAGCTACCTTGATTAGAGGAGATATCAACACTTGTCCATGTATAAAAATCCAAAAAATGGGTGAATCTTAGAGGTCTATAAGAAGTACAACTTGTAGGTTCGCTAAGACATGTGTCGATTTCCTGACAGATCATAGAAGGTTTCTTATATATGATTCAGATCACAGAAAATACTCAATCGCAATATTAAGCCTTGGTGAATGGTGATGGATCCCATTTCATGCACAAAGCGTATGGAGTAATGGTTAACCTTTACATGTTCCTTGAGGCTTGAACTGACTTGTCCACTAACTGTCACAAAAGAAAAGAAAAGAAAATTTTCCGACGGTATTAACCGTACGACACCAGATGTATAATGTCATCATTAATTAAGGTCGAATTTGAAAGCTGGTTAAAGTAAAGCCGGTTTGAAGTTATATGTCTCTTAGAATTTTAGAAATGGCTGGATACCATTTGATATGTCTCTTAGAATTTTAGAAATGACTGGATGCCATTATTTTTCTACAATCGGGGTCTTAACACGTGTGTGGCTTATTTAAAATTGAAAAAATATACAGAATTTATCTAATATAGACTACTGGTGATCAGAAAGTTTAATAAACCCTTTTTTACACGTGACATTATCTTAGAAAAAGTGTATGTGATCTTGAGTATTCTCAAATATACTGAACTATCGCTAAAAGCAATTACCTGTTGCCTTTTCACTTTACGCGTGTCAGCTGTCATAATGACTGTACGCAGATTTGATTTGAAAGGTGACTTTTAGAACGTGTCAAAGATATTTGACCGTCCTTATCACCTGAAAAAAGGTAAAGCTTCTCTAAGAAACTATCTCTGGAAACAGTTCATTAAACCGAACCGTTCCAGGTGTCCAAAATCTAAAGGTGTTGGTTAACTTCTATGTTAACTGCCTTCGAGACGAACGAAGTACTAATGATTTGAACTTTTGATAAGATAAATCATAATTCCCTTAGAAGGACAATGACTTATGTTCCTACGGTACGCAGCCTTTTATAGCACTCGAGGGAAAAAAGATTTTACTCTTCCTTCGAAGGACTTTATTTTACTCGAAGGACATATTTAGCGGCATGCTATCCCTAATAGACTTCTCATATAGTTAAGGTTCTAAATAAATCCTCGAAGTCACATCTATTTATTCTCTAGAATAGACTTCGAGTGATTTTTTATTACATACCTTACATTTCAGAGGTGTTCCACTTAAGAAAAGATTCTCGAAGGAATACGCTCGAGGGAACAGTCTATACCTTCTAACTCAGAAGTCAGGCTTGAATCATATCCACAAACTCCAAAGGACAATTTATTATGTTTTGTCTTAAAAGGATCACGAAGCAGCTATATTTTCTCCTGCTAAAGCAGATTTGAAGGCGAATTCAAGGCTAACTACCTCCAGATGGTGAACTCGAAGGTCAACCACCTCCAGATGGTGAATTCGAAGGAGGTATATTTCCTCCTGCCAAAGATGAATTTAAAGGATGAATATTTCTTCCCCTTAAGGTGAATTCAAGGCTAATTAACTTGAGATGATCAAATCATCAAAGGGTCTGTCATCCTAAAAAAGACCAAGGCTTTTTGTCCTCCTTGAAGGACACAGATTTGGGTTTACCCCTTTGAATGCACTTCTTATGCATCCAAATTACTTGATAGGACTCGAAGTCACTCTTATTCATTCTTATGAATTGACTTCGAGTTATACATTGGATATATTTAGCTTTTAGAAGCAAATCCTCAATGGAAAGTGCTTTAGAAGTCGAAGGCATACCATCTCCAGAAGTATTTCCTGAAGATAGGTTTCCCACAGACTTTAAGAATCCCTCTCACTTCACTTTTAAGGAATTCACAAAGGAACATATCTACTTCTGACTTCATTCAAGTAAAAGGCACTCGAATTGGTTACTGTAGCTATGAACCTTAAGCGATTTCAAAAGGAACTCCTCTTTACAGGGACTGTTGATCATGAAAACGAGTTCCTTGATAAGAAATTCAACTTCGAGTTCTTTATATGGGTAGTTCGAGAATACATTGGTCACTTTGTGAGGATACAATTATTTTTGACTTCCTTCGAAGGAAGATAGCCGCCAATGGGAGTTTCCTTTGAAATATGCAAACTCAGAAAGGTATTTATAACATTGAAGTGACTTATTAAAGTTGATTGAGATGGATTCTTAGAAGGAACAACACGTGATAAAACCTCAGCTATTTATAATATCTTCTGTATAACTTATCTAAAATGGGGTTTTGTCTTATCTGGAATGGTGGCAAGAAAGTGACGTTGCTTTCAGATCTTTTGCATGTAGCACATGTCATTCAATGCGTGTTCCTCAAAATCTAAGGCAACCTATCACAGGGAAAGTTTTGAAGATTCGTATGACTCATCCCTTTCTCTGGAAATAACTTAGGCATGTTGAAATACACGTGGCATTCAAGATATATTTAATGCATGGGGAAATTCTTAAGCACCTGTTTGGACACTTGTTTGAATTACATCTGCCCTAATTTGATAGGTTAAATTCCCTATAAATAGCAGAACATATACTCCATTAAAAGATATAGAAGTTTATCTAAAAATTCTGAAACTTTAAGAGGTAGAAGACAACAGTGAGTTAAGATTCTGAGAGAAAAGGGGATAGTCAGTCATTTGAATTCCTTTTAGGTTTTTCTTGCTCTGAGATATGCATTCAAACTGACTTTTCCATTATTTCAACATTCCCTTTTCCCCTTGTCTCTTCTCTTTGTCTTATTCACAGGTAACGTTTGAGAAGGAACGCTTTTGCAGAACGGCTGCGCGACGGTTTAGGTTGTCTTGAGACAGATTCTCCTTAACTATTTCTCTGGAAGGGTTGTTGTATTGGTTCTTATGTATTAGTTGTCATTTCATTCTAATGTATTTGGTCTTTTACAAACCCGGCATCACCATTTGGCGACTTCACCGAGGAGTCTGTAGTCAGTCCTTTCAAACTTTGTCTGTTTGTTGTCTAGTCTTTTATTCATGGATCCATCTAGTTCCAATACTGTCCCTTTTGTGGAAGATATTCGCGAACAGAATCCTTCTCAGAACCTTGTTCCTCTTCAAAACCCTGAAGAGGTTGCTCGATCTCTTAGGGCAACCATTCAAGTTTTACAGGCCCAGTTAGATACCATATCTAACAAACCTGGTCCTAGTTCTCCACCAAATCCTATTGTCAAGACTTCTACTACAATAAATCCTCCTCCATATATACCCATGTCTCCATCTGTATCCAAACCTGACTTTGTTACCATTGCGGATGTCCAAGCTCTCTTACAAAAATCTCAGTCCAAGGATACAGACTGGATTAGTAGTGATTTTTGTCTCCCGTACCCAGATGCACTTCTTAGCTTGTCATACCCCAAGGATTATGAAGCCCCGGTCTTTCCCCAGTTTTCAAGGAAAAACGGGAATGTCAGGGAGCATGTCAGTCGCTTTATAGAAGCACTCGGGGCTTATATTGGCAATAAGGAGCTCCGTTTACGCGAATTCTCAAAATCGCTCTTTGAACAAGCTTACACTTGGTACAACAAGTTGGAACTTGGTTCTGTACACACCTGGGAGGATATGGTGTCTTTGTTCCACCACAAGTTCTTCATCACTGAAGAGAAGCTCACCATCATAGATCTTAGCCGGGAGAGACAGAAGCCGGAGGAAGATCTGGTTCAATATGTCAAGCGCTTGAGAGACCTCATGATTACCTGTACGGAGGCGGCTTCTGAAGAGAAGTTTGTCAGAATCTGCATCAATGGTATGCTCTTTCCATACAGCATTCATATAGAGAATCATGAGATCAAGAGTTTCACCAAGCTGTATGAGTACACCAAAAGGACCAATGCTTCTATTCCTGTTCCTGAGAAGAAGGTGGAAAGGAAGCGTGCTTCGCTTGTTACTACTGAGAAGGAAGAAGAGCCTATTCCTAAGAGGAAAGACAGGCTTAATAGTAGCAACAGCAACAACAACCGAGAGAAGCGCACTCCACCTCCAGAGGCAACCTGTTCTCTTGCTCCGCTGGATGCTTTACTACATGAGTGGATCAAGGATGATCGCGTCTTGCTGCCGCCTATTGACAAGGAACCAACAGAAGCTGATAAGAGGTCACCGCGATATTGCAAGTTCCATCGCAATACTCGCCATTCCACGTTTGACTGTTGGGCTTTAAGGAAGATCTCCCAGATGCCAAAGTACATGTTGATCCTCTCCCTTAGCACAGAGGGAAGGGAAAAGAAGATGTGCGCATGTTGTCTGTCTTCAAACATAGGCGTCAGTCAAACCCTCAATCAAGTGAAGCCGTACGTACTACCACAAAATTCCAGATGTTCTTTAAGGACCTACAATTCACTTCAGAGATGCGGACTGAAGTCACTCAAGCATTGTTGGGAATCATGGAGAAGTATCATTTCGAATGCTTCAATCACCAGGAGGCTCCTATATACTATCCTCCGCGACTCAGTAGGTCTGCTATTACTTTCACGGAGGAGGACATGATGGCATTTTCAGAAGACCACAACAAGCCTCTATATGTAAATACCACATTACAGGGTGTGGAGATTCAAAGGACGTTGGTTGACAATGGTTCTGTTGTCAACCTCATTCCTCTTAATATTCTGGAAGCAATAGGTGTTTCAAGCAAGTGTATTATCCCTAGCCAACTCCGGATTCTGGGTTTTGACACCCAGTGGCATCAGACAATGGGTTGTATCACCCTCAGTCTTCGGGTAGGATCTTTTAAATTTCCTACTACTTTCCATGTTATTGATGATAGAGCTGCGTTTCACGTGCTGTTGGGAAGACCGTGGATACATCGCGCAAAGATAGTGCCCTCTTCTTATCATCGGTGTTTGAAAGGAATCTGGAATGGGAAGGTGGTCAGGGTAATGGCAGAACCCTTTCCTTTTGATGAATCAGAAACACGTTTTGCTAAAGCAAACCACTATGACGGATTCACCTCGGAGGGGAATGCCGTGTTGCTAAGCCCAAGGGAACTCTTTTGCCCTTATGGGCTAGCCTTGAATCAGTTGATCATTTAGTACCATCTCCTTCAGTGCCATCTTCATCAGTACCATCCTCTTCAGAAGGCCCTCGACCTTCGTAGATTCGTTGTGTCAAATTAGACCTTCCAGACGGAAGGTTTGTATATAGGTGGTGTGAGCTGTCGTAGGCACTCCAAATTAATTCCTTTACTCTTAAATTAAAAATATATAGTAGTGAGAGTAAGGGTCGAATCCACAGGGAAGTGTCTATCTTTTCTTTACGTTTACTTTAATTTAAAAGGGGATTTTATGTTATTAACAAATTTAACTTCTAACTAATGAAATTGCAGAAAACTTCT
>JAUPMG010038157.1:0-14374 GCA_031762675.1 Pachysandra terminalis | reverse complement strand
TTCAGTGTGTGCGACTATACCCAAAACGCGTACATGCGCTCGTAATCAAGCGCCGCGTGTAAAGTGGGGTTAAATTAGCCCGCCTGATCAACAATGTCTTTGGGTTAGGATTAATTTTAATTTCAGAATTTTGAAGATACCTTCAAGTACTTGGACTCCATGGATTAAAAAGAAAAAAAGGTATTATAATTTAGCATATTTTTTTAGGTTTTTGAAGTTTTAGGGTTTGTTCCAATAATTTTTTGTTAGTTTAATTGGCCAAATATAATTAGACCAGGTAACCGATTAAACCGGAAGAGAGGGAGTGCCTAACACCTTCCCACTCGCTTTACTAAACCTCCCTACCCAATCTGGTTAGACCTTGCTTAAAAGATTATTTTTTGGTCTATTTTAAGATAAAAGACTAATCCATGGGTGACCATTCACACCCGAACTCAATGAGTGGTGGCGACTCCATATTTATACGACCCATCTGGGGTCCACCCGACCTTAGGTAGTTCACACTTATTACAATCTATGCAAAAGAATCAGAAAGAACAATTAATATATACACATATTTCTGCCTTTGTAGCATTGGAATAGATAAAAGCAATCTATAACAAACACTTATCCAACTGCAAAGATGCAAGTCTTTACCTCTTATTATCTGAAATAGGCTCATCTCTACTTCCAGAAACATAAAGATAGTAATCCGATTCCAACTCTCGAAGTGCAGGTTTTCCTTCTTGTGGTTGAAAGTAACCCAAGAATCTGGAAATATAACGAAACAAAAAAGAAGATTTGAAAAAAAAAAAAAATGTTAGAAGAAAATACTATTTCGCCCTCGGGGCTGTCTCACATCAGGGCGGTCCTTGTTAGCTATTTAACAGAGGATCCGCTCCTCTCGGGATTGTCTCACATCACATGGGATTGCTTGTTAGCTATCTAACAGGCAATCCGACCCTGTTCCAACTTGGAATGGATAATGCTCAAATCATTCAGGGATTTTCCTAAAATTACCTTTAAAAAATTTTAAAAATCCCAGACAATAGTCTAAGATTCTTTGTTTGAGAGTCAAATCTTTTGTTTAGTCTTCAACCAATTAGTTACAAATCAAATATATCTTCAGTAACTACAATACAGCACAATCAAGCAGATTGTTATAGAAACATGTCAAGTGTAAAATGAAAGAATAAGACAAATCGATTAGATAGTTGAGATTCTTACCTTCCTTTTCAAGTGTTCTTAATTTGTTCTGGAAAATGGCATTGAAGTAAGCATATATCCATGCAAACTCGACCAGATAGCATCTCTTTCTAGTGATAGAGGAAACCGTATGTGCAGAAATAGTTCGCGAAATTGACATCCTTGTCAACAAAAGCATCGTTGTTGCTCGACATCCGGTCACCAGCGACGCCATTAGCCGAGCTTTCCAATGTACTCCGCCAGCAAAGTCTGATACAAAGGGTTTTTGAAAGGTATAAGTAACGGAAATTGAAATCACTATTGGAATTAATTAAATTATTACCCCGCGCGGCAAAGTCTGATGCAAAGGGTTTTTGAAAGGTGCAAGTAACGAAAATTGAAATTACTATTGAAATTAATTAAATTATTAAATAATATAATAACATAAACAAAGAAAGTAATTGATAAAAGATTAATATTGTAACTGAAATTATTGTATTAATTAAAATTAATTATTAAGTAATATACTAACATTACCCATTGTGTCATGTGAGGAAGACACGTGGCTGAAAAATAAGATTGGTTAAAGCTTACAAGATATATAGAGAAGAGAAAGAGACGGATCACATATACAGAGAGAGGGAAGAGAGTATGAATCTGTTACAAAGTGTGCTTAAACTCATTAAAAAATTTATTAAGATATGATAAAGTGTGTAGGTCCCACATAAATTATGTTAATACCTAAAATAACCCTTTTTAAAAAGAAGAGTTTAGTTGTATTATTAAGTAAATTATATAAACAATAAGGGGTATATTTGTCAAGAAAATGGTATTTAAAAATTCAAAGATTTGTTTTTGCTAAAAGTTTCAAGTAAAAGACAATAAAACCATGGTTTGATGTTATATTACTCAAATAATTACTACTTAATTTAAAAATTATTGTAGTTATAGAGGATAATATAGTAAAACAACATGTAATAAAAATATTTTAACTCAAAACCTTAAGAAATTGGTTCAACTTTTATAAATAGTATGATATATATATATATATATATGGGTTTCAATGGTTCGGGATGTGTCTGTCCAGTCTCTTTTTATCCTTCATTTTTTTTAATAGGGTTGTAAAAACTATTTTTTTTCAAAACAACTTTTATATATATATATATAGCTATACCTAATTTATCTTTATTTTATTAAAAGAATTCACTTATACAAAGAAGGGTAAAATAGGTAGACAAAAGCTTTTCTCATTCCTTCCGGTCATCAAAATCACTATTTTCTGCTATTTTCCTGACAAAATCAAACAGCCATCAAGAAAATCAAATTTTATCTTCTTGGTTTCCAAACGGAGCGTTATGGTGACTCACGTTTATAAACTATTTCGCTTGCAGACGAGACGATAGGAACGAAAACTCCGAGGGAGAGAGGGAGATGGAGTCCGATAACGAAAAGTGTATAGTAGGATACAACAGCAATAGCGTAAAGAAGGCAAGGTTGCAATCTACGCTCTCTGCTCTGCTTGATGATCCTATTCTGGCCGACGTTCCGAAGAAAGCCACACTCTCCGACGTGGAAACCCTAATCAACCTGGAGCTGGGCAGCGCTATGCGAATCTCCATTCTTAAAATGGATGGCACTACATGTGGTACTTGTTCTTTTTCCCCAACTCTCAATTTGCCGACATTTTAGCTTCTCATCAGCTTGGCATTTTAACGAACACGTAGCATAGTTACATTAATGGGCACTTCTTCGATGTTTATTTTCTGGTTTCGATTCTATAGATTTTTGATAAACAAATGAAGAATCAAACAAACTGGATTTTGATGGTTTGATTTTGCTAATTTGTTTAGTTGGGTTTTGTTGGTAAAGATGTTGCAGTGTTGAATTCCGCCAATGTTAAGGATTTGAAATTGGCAATTAAGAGGAAGATAAATGAGATGGAGCAATCACAGATGGGGCATCGCCAAATTTCATGGTATGTCTACCGTCCACGACATGTTTATCTTAGTAAAGTTCTTTATCCTAACTGGATTTGCTTAAGCCTGTCACTTGATATTGGTTGATTACACAAGCCATTGTGTGATTGGTTGCATTTTAATGTTCTTGTAGGATAATTCTATAAGCTAGCAGTAATTTTGCTTGTAACTCTCTGGTTATCAGTGATTGTTGTTGATCAAGTGCTGATAGGTCCCTGTAGATGAACAATTAAGCATACATGATTCTGGACTGGGAATATCGACATATGTGAGTTTATGTGAGTTTTGGGATCCATATACTGTTTTTAATTGGCATAGCTAGAAATAAGAGAAAGTTCTGTAATTTGATTATGAGAAGTAACTAAGTATCAGCCACGAGGTATAGTCCTTTTCTTTCATAAAAAACCTTCAACCACGGGTGTGATCATACCAGCACTAATGCATCAGATCCCATCAGAACTCCGAAGTTAAGTGTGCTTGGGTGAGAGGAGTACTAGGATAGGTGACCTCCTAGGAAGTCCTCATGTTGCACCCCCCTTCACTTTTGTTTTAAACCCAAACGGGTTAGCTAAACTGGCAGGCTCTCCAGCTCAGGAACTGAAGGTCCTAGGTTCAAGTCCCCAGACTTACCTGATGTATGGTTCTTGTGGGTGGGGTCATGTATCCGGGGTTACCCTGCCCCCACTAAGTGGGATCGGGGGGTCCAGTTTCATCTCTTCTACGATGATTTAGATGAAGAATTCTTTGCTACTCCATACCAATTGCTCTTTGATGATCATTTATTTTTCCTGTTGATTTTATAACAATTCTAGAAATCTGGGATTTAATAATCATCTTAAGACTCAAGTTCTTCATATTTGGTAGATTATGCTTGAGGATTTTTTCTTTGTTTTTCTCAATTTGGGTTGAAAAAAAGCAATTTATCTATGCTTGTGCATTCGGTTGAGTACTTCAGTCGAATTTGCAACTCAATGAAGTATAAATGCGTGCATGTATGTATTAGTACGCATATGAAAATGTACACAATTATCTATATCTTAAGAAAGTGAATTCATGTAGTCGACAAAGCATTTGAGATTTATAGCAGCTTGTGCCTGTTCTTACTTGTTTCCTTACCAGATATATATATATATATATATATATATATATAAGGATTTCACAAGCAGTAGTCGTAATGACAGGGATTTCATTTTTCCTTTTGCCTTGTTTGGGTGCATTATTTCATATCAAAATGTTAATCTCATCAAGGAGGTTATATCAGTTCTAACTTACAGTTTGGGCCTTTTCCTTCTCAGGAGACATGTATGGGCAAATTTTTGCCTTTCCTATCATAATGAAAAACTCATTGATGACAATATAATGCTTCAAGATTTTGGCATTCGGAATAATTCTCAGGTACTCCTTGACTCTTTTTCTTCTACATAGAAACGTGGTCGAAATTGCACTGGTTCTATGTGGTAATTTTGTTCTTAATCTATCATTAACACGTTGGTTCAATATGGTGACATCAAGGTTCTAAATTTCGATATCGACAGATTTTTCTGGTAAAATTTTGCCAATATTTTGTCGACCTAACTGAATATTTTGCATGGTTGGAAAAATACTTATCTATATTTTATTGAATCTTGCTATGTTTTACCGAAATATTGATAAAATAGAAGAAAATGAGGAATTCGGCGAATTCCCCTTAAATTTCACCTCGCCGGAAACCATTGTGGCAAAATTTAAAACCTTGGGTGACATTTAAATTTGCTTTTTGCAGGTGCATTTTGTGCCGTGTGTGATGTCCAAGGAATATCAAAAGCATTCCCAGAGGAAAAAGCACCGCTTCTTTCATGGTCTTAGCAAACGCTTGTGAAGATAGTTGTTAATTGTTTGTCATGGAGCCTTCTTTTGAGATAGGGTCTTGTGCTCCTTGTCATGAGATTTTTTCTTATTTGCTTAACTGACAACTCTTAATCATATAGAAATTCTTAGTTATGTATAGTAGTTAAAATTATTGGACTATTAAGGAAGCTGTGAGGCAAAGAAAATATATATATTTTGTTATTTTATAATAAACCTCTTCTTTGATACAAATGAAACCTTCCCTTTCCACCACATTTTTTATTATTATTTCAACATTACTTCTGCTAGACTTGAATCATATTGTTTTCTATCTCATCATTTGCTTTATTTTGATCTGACCAAGGTCCCAACTCGGGAGATGAATTGCACCAAAGCACAACATAACAGGATCACTCTTCTGTAGGAAGTCCATTCTGTGTCCAAGCAGCATACCCACCATCTACATCAGTTACGCCAGTAAAGCCCTGAAGAAAACAAAGAGCTGATTATTATTCTTATTATCATTGATTTTGAGAACCAAGCTCAACAAGTTATCAGGACCCAATCCTCTTAAATTAAAGAGAAACAGCTCTTTCAAACTCTTTGTATAAATGAAAAGCCATTACCAACTACTTAGCTTCTGAGGAAGTTCAATGAGTTTGAACACAAAACATATGAAACGATAATAGTTCCCGACAAATCCGACAAGAATAGTTTAACAACCTTTGTATGGGATCTATGGAGAATCATTTCCCAAATCAATTTATCTTATAAATACTGCCAAACATGGAACTATTTTCCCATTAAAAAAATAATAATAATGAAAATAAAAAATGAGCATTTATGGTATTATATATTTTGATACAATGAAGTATACCCATAATCTACATATGGTCAATTCTTTAAACTGATATCCTTTAAAACTGATCAAACTCTCACCCCTGATACTCCTTTAGCCATCAAAATAAATTTTATAACCCTTGGGCCACATAGCAAAAGTTTTCACACCAACCACAGATAGGACCTGCTTCCAATGAAAACCATGTAATCACAGAACAATAATTCTCATTACCAAATTTTGGCAACACAGATGGAATGTAATAAGATGTCAGACATGTTCTAATAAACCATGTGGGAGAACAAAAAATAACTTCTTCATAATGCTTAGCCTTTGTACCAAAAACAATTTCCTGGGTGACTTCTTGATCAGGTTCTCACAAGATACCTAATAGACAATGAAATAAAATTTAATTCAACCATATGGCAATGGACCTTTTAGTATTATTACTAGCGCAAAGCTAATGAAGAATTTCTCATCCAATGACCTTTATCCATAAATGATTTCTTCTCTTTGATCTAGATATCTCACTTCTACTCAATCAACTTAATTTAATCTTTGACCAAAACATTCATCTTCATTTGCAAGTCAACATCAAATTGATCTTAGCACAGTTTAGACTTTGTAAAACTTTTTTTGTTTTTTTGATGAATTTAAGCTTTGTAAAACTAGAATATGTAAAAATGCACTCCTTAATCTACACCATATTAGAACAGAACTTTCTTTGTTAAACCAACCATTAACCTCCCTGACTTGTAAAAGAGATGCAAACTATACTGAATACTGAAACATGGAAGCCAGATTAAAATATAAAATAAAAAACCATAATATCAAGTTTAGTTCAGATGCCTCATGTTTCAAACTTTTTCTTTCTCATGTTTTTAGTATCAAGCGGTAATCATGGTTCACAAAATTGAAAACAGGAAAGAGGTGTTAGGGCGAATCATGGTAGAAGAAGAAAGAAGGGAAACTTGATTAACAAACAAGTTTAGTCCTGGGTCTCTCAGGTATGATCTATGGGTAAATAGCCTTCCCTGCATGTTCCTATGTCTATTGCTATGCAGTAAACTGTCCGTATGTCCTATTAGATATAACATATCTCTTCTTTGGCTCTTCCTTTATTTACGTTTCTTCTAGAAATAAAATCAGAGAGAGGAAGTTCTAATAATGAGAAGAAAGACAGTGTTTTTATGGAACGTAAATGATACTAAAAGATGTGTTAAGGATTTAAATTCCTTACTGCAGATAAGAGATCAGTTGCAGCCATGAGTGACCTCTTCCCACTCTGGCATCCCTGTTCAGGCAGAAGGTGAAACCAAATATGAATAAAAACACACTAAAATTCAAGCCAACACGATGAAAGTTTCGGAATGTGAACGTACAACAACGATCTCATTATCTTTCCCAAAATGTGATGATACTTCGTCTAGAAATTTTGGGTTCTTCGTCATCCCTGCATTAACAGAGGGCAAAAGAAGGTACCATTATTTATAATTACAAAACCAAGGCAGAGTTACATCTATATAACACATGCAGATTCAGCCAAGCCAGTTAAAATAACCTAAACTTTCTGTTAATCCAAAAAGTACAAGTGTTGGTACCACAATTTTGGTTCATAATCCAATGCATAAACATCGAGTACATGTTTCTCCGTGTTGAGAACCACTTACTCTAAAAGCTTAAGCTATTCCCCACCCCCCGGAACAACACAAGGGAACAACGCATTCGTGGGAGAATAAACACACAAACACATACTCCCGGGATTCGAACACTTAACCTCCCGCTCTGATACCGGAACAACACAAGGGAACAACGCATTCGTGGGAGAATAAACACACAAACACATACTCCCGGGATTCGAACACTTAACCTCCCGCTCTGGTACGATGTTGAGAACCACTTATTCTAAAAGCTTAAACCGTTCGAAAATGGCACAACAATGTATATCAAATGGTTCAACACTCCGTAAAAATGAGCCAGCTAGCATTAACATCTCAAAAAATAAATCCTTAAAAATTAGAGGCGGTAGTGAATGACAGTCACTATCACTGTGATTAGTCATAAACCTAATGCAAATAGTAACTTGAGGGAAGTAGGTGGATGCTAACCAGAGCTGGAAACAAAGTCTAATGACAACTAAAACATGATTTCTCATTACATGAAAATTAAAAAAATAAATAAATAAATAAATCATGAATCGAGACCAATGCTTGCTATCTCCAAATTGCCTGGAGTCATTTTCTAGTAATGTCATCAGATAGGTGAGGGATTGGTGCATGTGAGTCTGGTTCTGTGTATGGATCATATAGAATCAAGCTAACTCATAGCCTGGCATACCTGCTCCAGCTCTAAACATGTAAGGAATGTTAGTAGCTCCTGAAACATGACCAGGACTGAACTCTTCATTTGTCCTACAAGAAAATGGCAAAATCAATCATTCAAGCTATGCCCTAATGAACTTCCCCTGGAAAATCAATCCAACTACAATACCAAATCCATCTCAAGTCTCCATGAAATTACATAACAGAACCCGAATATGCAAATAAAATGATAACCTAACATCCAAGTATCGGTGTCCGGCTTGAAGAAGTTCATGGGCAACACGGACTGGTACCGTCCTCGGCACGCCAATGGATTCTGCATTCCCTCCTGCAGCAGCAGCAGCACTCAACCTGGTGATCAAAAAAGGAAAAGGCGCGATGAAAACCATTACTCAAAAACCCTAGTTTTCCATTTTGTTTGAGGAGTAAAACCCTTTATAAATACCTGAAATTCGAACTCCTGGCTCTGGTTCCAATGGTATGTACTTGCTGAAATTGCAGAGAGGTCACCCAGGACGATAAATGCCTACAAATTAACCTTCCCATTTACATAGAGAGAGAGAGAGAGAGAGAGAGAGAGAGAGAGAGAGAGAGAGAGAGAGAGAGAGTGGAGGTTATATAACTTACCTGAAATTGATGTGTTGAGGACGGAGGGAGAAAGGAGTAAAGCAAGCGGAGGAAACGAAGAAGATTGTTGCCATTTCCTCTTTATTCGGTCAGTCTTTGCTATGTTGTCGAAATGGGAAGAGAAAATCTTCTTATTTTTCTGATACAGACTAACAGGTAATCTGTTACTGCAATTTTGCTTCTCAGTAACTTTCTTTTTTATTTTTTTTTTTTCTTATTTTGGGCGATTGCATATCGTCTGCTTCATAGTAATGCAATTTTGCTTCTGAGTAAGCTTTTTGTTTTTTGGGAAATAATTATACGGTGGTCTAAATAAACTTTTATACATGTGTCGTGATTCTAAAATGCGTTTGTACGTTCATATATCCGCATATCTCAGATCATACATAAAGCAATTACTTATTCTCTATTTTCCCTCATGTGGGAATGCCTAAACCCTATTATCTCTCCTGTGGGAATGCCTAAACGGCGACCCGCACCCCCTATCGAGTCACGTTAGCAATATTGATGATCTCCTGGCTTATATGAGATTTGCAGTTACCCCATCATGATCAAGGGTTAAACCACTGGTTAAAATGTTAACTCTTACAGTGAAGAAAACCTAACAGGAAGAGGCAGTTACTACACATCCTAACCAAAGACTAACTACCTTGAGATGGTCAATTCATCAAGGGTTAGTCACCATCAATAGACTATGGGTCAGTCACCCTTTTTAAAATGACTAGGGACTTTTCTGTCTCCTTCAAATGACAGATATAAGGGGTTTGTCACCCTCAATAGACCTTGTATTCGGTTGACTTTAAAGGAATTCTTATTAAAGGAACTCTCGAAATACATTTTTTCTCATCCCTAGGCAACACCTATAGATTGCAGACTTTACCGACTTCGAAGTACCCTCAGAAAAGGAGTACTTCGGAGACATGTTATTACCTTTCTTATATGTCTCATTCAAATGACATAAGAGAAATTCGCGGGACTTACTTGTACACTTAGCTTTTAGAGTACTTCGAAGGACGCTCGTTTCTTTTACTGAAGTCCAATTCAAAGACACTCAGATTGGTTACTTAACCTAGAACCTTGAAGGATCCTAAGGTAACTTTTTCTTATCAGAGATAATTGATCATGAAAACCGAATCACTTGCAAGGGCTCTTATACATTATGATCTCCAAATGGGTGACTTCGTTAAATATACTTGTCACTTTGGAAAGGGTATAAGATTATTCCGGTCTCTTCAAAAGAAATATGAATTGAGCTACCAAAAAGGGATCCATTGGAAGATGATAAAAGCAAGAGGAATGCTTGTAAAACTCGAATGACTCGTCTCTGTAAAGAAGAGTGCAACGAATCCCCAAATTCATCACGAGTTAAAACCTCAGCTGCTTATACACATGATGTATATCTTATATGAGTGGATTTTTTCTTATCAGGTATGGCGGTGATAAGAACGGAACATTGCTTTATGAAACTTTATGCATGGAACACGTGTCATTCAATTCTTGATCTTCTAGACCTTAGAGCAACTTATCACAGAGCAAGTTCACTTGATTAAATGACTCACCACAATTTCCTTCTGGAAATAGCTTAGCCGCATTAAAGACGTGTACATTCGGATATGCATTGCTGTATAGGGACATTTCCAAGCTCCTCTCTGGACAATTGTCTAACTGACATATGTCCTGGTCAGGAAGGATCCTATTGGATGATTTCTCTATAAATAACAGAGCCTACCCTCAAATCAGCAACAATTCAGAATTTGTAGACTTACGTATGATTTGAATAACTGTTGGAACATTGAAAAAGAACCCATTACCTTCAGGTAAAACTCAAAGATACTTTTCACCAAAAATAACTCACAGATACTTGAAAGTTCAGGAGTGATAACTTATCAAGAAAATAGACAAAACATTTGTGTCTTCGAACACTGAGGTTCCCTTGCTATGTGGTGTGCGTTCTTATTGACACACTTGATATCTCAACCTCCCTTCTGTTTGATTCTTTCTTGCCTTATATAAAGATCACATTTAGGAAGAAACACTCTAGATAGAACGGTTGTGCGACAATTTAGGCTATTGTGAGACAAGCTCTTCGCACTGCATCTCTGTTGATGCTCTTGTATTTGTGAATTCAAACTTTACGAATTAAAGTATTTGAATTTTTTGTTATTACAATCGTAAACACACCCCAATTTGTACGGAAAAAGTGTTTTCTTGATCTTTGCAGCTTCTGAAGGCTTGGGCTTGGCATCTTTTTATCTCTGATCGCAGTTCCTAATCTCAAACCATTTAAGCCAAAATTCTCATTGAAATCCTCAAAATCCATGAAATTATCAAAATACCCTCAGTGGGCCCCATGCGCTTCGTCATTCACCAAAATCCATTTCTGACATCATAAATGAATTCTCGGCTGAAAATGTGTTCCAACGTGTATGATATCGCCTAGTTTCGAGATCATATGAGAAAATGACCGGTTTACCCCTAATATCGTTTCAGGTCAAATTTAGGACTTTTTAGACTTCATAAAATATTCCTGTTCCGGATTTGACCTTTTCATGTAGAACCCATTAAGTGGCTATAATTTGGTCAAAATCCAAGATTGAAAGTACGGGGGTATTTTTGGTATTCAAATCCTAATTATGTGGGCTTTCAAATGATTAAAGTGAGAAATTAGATGAATAAAAAGGATGGTTAAATTAAAATTTAAATTAAATTAAGATTAAAGTTAAATTAGGATTAGGACTAGAATTAAATTAAAATTGGATTAGGATTAGGCTGTTTAGGATAGATTTTAAAGAATAAAATGGAGTTGGGGAAATTTGTGATATTAAAGAAAAAAGAGGGGAGGATATAGAAATGTAATTAGGAAAACTAATCTTCTTCCTGTTCATGCCTTCTGTGTCTTCACGGAAGAGAGAGAAGAACGTTTGGAGGAGAAAATCCAAGAAGAGATAGGAGATAAGGCAAAAAGAGAAGAGATTGAGATGAGGAAGAAAAGAGGGAAGAAAAGAGAGAAGAGATTGAAGATAAGGATTAGGGAAAGAAAGGAAGAGTTAGAGATGGAGAATGAGAGGTCGTCAATGCCGACCCTCCATGTCTATAAAAAGGGGGGCGAACCAGCAGGGAACGGAGGAAAATTTTGGGTTCAATCAGAAAAAGGAAAGGAGGATTTAGCCTATGTTCGTCCCTGTTTATCTGCAAAAAAAACAGTCTCTATTCGTAAGCTCTGTTCGTCCCTTTCTCCGGCCAAAACCAGCAGCCACTTCCACGGTCTCTGTTCTTCAATTCTGATCTCTCAGTCCAGCCAAAGCTAACGGCCTCTGTTCTTCAATTCTGATTTCACAGTCTAGCCAAAGCCAAAGCTAACGCCCCCTCTGTCCTCCTCTCGTGACCTGATTCGTCCGGCTAGGAGAAACGTCCAAATCCAGTTTCGGCCACTTCCACGGCCACTGTTCTTCAATCCTGATTCATCCGGCCAGATTCAAACACCCATCTATTTCGTCCAGCAACTAATCATCTTCCCAATTCCTTAAACGCAACCCGCAGGATCCAAGTCGTCATTGCCGCTCCAAGCCAAGCCAATCCAGAAGAACTTCAAAGCTTATAAACGCGACCCAGCTGCTACAGGTATTTTTTTTATTTATTATATTTTTATTATATTAGATTCATTAAATATCTGATTTTATTCATAGTTCTTTGTAATCTGATTCATATGCTTTAATAAAGATTATATTTAAAATTTGTTTTGATTCTTGATTTTTAGGGCTTTTAAATCTGTGTTATTTTTAGTTCTTATGCATTTCGATTTTATTTATATTTTTAGTATTTTTCTAAGATTAGGTTTTGTTAGTCTTATCTATTTTTAGGGTTAGGTTAATTAGAGATTCTTAGGTCATAGGTCATATAAGCATTTTTTTAGGTTTTTAGGACTTTCTAGAATTTTTATTTATTTTTAGGTTCCTTTTATTACCATAGGATTTAATTTAATTGGCCAAATAAAATTAAACTTGGTAACCGGTTAACCGGAAGAAAGAGGGTGCTTAACACCTTCCCGATCTCTTAACTAAACCTCCCTACCCAATCTAGTTAGACCAATATTTAATCCTATTTTTGGGTCTATTTTGAGATAAAAGATAAACCAATGGGTGACCATTCACACCCGAACTCAATGAGTGGTGGCGACTCCTATTTACCCGATCTATCTAGGGTCCACCCGACCCAGGGTAGTTCACGACAATTTCTACATCACCAGTAATTTGCTTATGAGTGATGATGCAGGATTTGTAATGGATAATATTTAAAATATCTTGACAGATAAGAGCATCTCCAATCCTTTTCTATAACTTTTCCCAAATTCAAATTTGGGAAAAAAATGCTCTTCAATCGTCTCCAAACATCTCCCCAAAATTGGGGAATCCCTAAACTTTTTCCCAAACCAAGGGAAAATTTTAGGGACCCCCAAGCATCTCCCTAAACCCCAACGGTCATATTTTGAGGAAATTGAATATAGGAAAAGAATTGGAGATGGCCCCAAACCCTAAATCTCTCCCCAAACCCCAAATTTTTCCCTAAGAGAAACTTTTAGGATAAAATTAGAATTTTTAAAAAGATTTGAGGAAAAAATATAGGAAAATGATTGGAGAGCTCTTCCCCAAATATGACTTTTTAATCAAACTTCTCACCAAAATAAGGAAAATTTTAGGGAAAGGATTGGAGATGCTCTAATATAAAAATTCACCAATACAATTGCTTTACCAGAGATATATTTTAAATATCTTGACAAATAATGTAAAAATTTACCAATAAATAAAGTCCGAAGAGTCTGTCTCAAGATAGCCTAAACCGTCGTGCAGCCGTTCTATCCAAAGCGTTCCTTCTCAAACGTGACCCGTGAATAAAAAAAAAAGAGGCAAGAGAAGAGGATATCGAAATACGTGATATGTCAAATAGAATGCTTATCTTAGAACAAGAAATCTCAGAATTTGAGTGACTCGAAGTCTATGACACGTATTCAAGAGTTATACGTGAATATGATTGGCTCTCTCCTTTCTCTTTCAATGTCTTTACTCACTGTTTTCTTTCAGCTTTGAATTTTCCAGATTGGATTTTACTAGAGGATATGCTCTGCTATTTATAGAGGAATTATCCTCTTAAATCAGGACAAGTGTCATTCATTCAAGTTTTCAAAGAGGTGCTTTTAAAATATCCCGATGCATTTAAAGTATATCTTAAAGGCTGTGTGTATTTCAATACGCCTAACTTATTTCCAGAAAGTATGGTGAGTCACTCGAATATGTGAACCTGCTCTATGATAGGTTGCTTAGATCTAGAAGATCAAAGATCAAATGACACGTGTAACATGCATAAAGATCTGAAAAGCAATGTTTTCATTCTTGCCGCTATACTGTAATAACCCTGATTTTTTAGAAATTAATTAAATAAATAAATAAATAAAATATTTTAATTATGTCTAAGATCCTAATTTGAACTTAGAACGGAGTTTATATCGCTAATATGGCGATTAAGTGAAAACGGGAATACCAGAACTATATCCTCCGTGTCTTCCGCTGAAGCACGAAGGAAATAATATCTAAAGATATTTTTCTTCTTTCTCTCAGACTGAGATT
>JAUPMG010038146.1:0-14374 GCA_031762675.1 Pachysandra terminalis | reverse complement strand
GCGTAATGGTTGGCTTCTAAGTTAATATATATTGTATGTGTATATGTATCATATCAAAAACATGTTAATTTATCATACTTTGACCTTATCTTTGCATAAAAATAGGTATTGTTTTATGTATATTTTTACACCGTATCCATGCGTATCCGTATCGATACTCGATACATATCCATTTTCAGGCCGACCGATACGCCTCCTCGATACGATATTTTGAACCTATCCTACGGTATTGGAAGGATATACAGATGCTAGTTGGACCACGGATAATGATGATCACAAATCAACCAGTGGGTATCCATTCATCCTTGGTGAAGGAGCTATCTCCTGGGGTTCTAAGAAACATACACTTATTACAGACTCTACAATGGAAGCAAAGTTGGTGGCATTGGCTTCTTGTAGCAAAGAAGCAGAATGGTTAAGGAATTTATTAATGGAAATTCCTATTTGGCCTAAACCTATGTCTCATGTATCTGTGATAGTCAGGTACATTGTCGCGGGCTTATAGTCATATTTATAATGGCAAATCGAGGCATATTGGTTGAAGGCATAGCTATGTAAGACAATCACTCACTGATAGAGTAATTACAATTGACTTTGTGAGATCTGTTCAAAATTTGGCAAATCCACTTACTAAAGGTCTTGCAAGGGATTTAGTGTGGAAAACATCAAAAGGGATGAGATTAAAGCATTTAGATCACCAATAGTGGAAACTCAACTCATCACTTGAAATAGCAAGAACTTGAGTTCAATGAGCTAAAGTACACTATATGTTGTGATCGCAAGCACCACATTATGTATTAGTTTTAAAAACTAATAAAACATCCAAGATTAAGGGTGCTTGAAACCTTTAATGTTGCAGTGGAGGTTGTACGTTATGCACTTAATAGGCTTATAACATATTTTTGTTGAAGTGTATTAATTACAAGGCACTTCTGATAAGTCTACCGATATGAGTGTCGGAGGTGGCGCCGCCTTCTATGAGACTCAGATTTTTGTCTCTAGAGCACTCATGAAACTAGGATATAGACACAAGGTCAATCCATGTGTCGGCTTAAAGAACTACCCAAATAGAAGAAAGCACATGTGTGAGGTATGTCCGACAACTCAAAATAGGATAGCTGGTTCAAAGCTTGCCTACCATGTTATTCTAATTAGCTTTGACATATTAACACTAAGAAGGTTCAAGTCCTCAAGACACCTTCATTTATGCATGAGTTTTCCTATTCGAGTCAAGTTGTGTTTTGATTTTGAAAATGGTGGGGGATTGTTATAGAATTTTCAAATTTAATATTTATATATATATTTATTTTGGGAATGGGAATTTTTTAAATGGAAAGGTGTTAAAGAGCATTGAATGAAGTGTCCCACATCGGAAAGGGAAAAAGTGGAGTAGGTATTTATAAGGCCTAACCCACACCAACCTATTGTTTAAATAAAGCAATACTTTGGTGTATGTACTTGTATGTATGCTGCTTTAGTACGGTGTAAAGCACCGGACGACACGCCCGCATGCGTGGCAGTAGGCTGTAGGGTGCTAGTGGCGCCTTGATGGCGCATTTGGCACTTAGCACGAAGCATCGAAGCTCGGAGATCAAATCATTACCGTTCATTTTGTGGACGGTTAAGATCGTTTGATCTGGTGATTCGATCTGGACCATATGATGCTTCTTAGGTAGATTCAGTGATTGGATTTACTGGACCGTTAGTAAAGTCAAATATAAGATCAAACTAACTATGATCTAACGGTTGTGATTAAATGATCGTTACTAATTATTACGATCTAACGATTATATTTAAATAATCGTTGAGAATTTAATCTAACGGTCAGAATTAAGTGTCTGTTGAGATCTAATGGTCAGATTTAGTGACTGTTAAATAAGCAGTTTATGACTGTTGATAGATTAGCAGTTTATTACAGTTAAAACTGAAACTAAGTGACTCTTAGTGAACAGACAAATTAAATTGCTGTTTTCTACACTATAAATAAGTCCACTGAGTGATGAAAGAACATAGAAAAATTCATACTTCTTCTGTTCTCTAAACACTTTCTATACTTCAAATTCCAAGTCATTATTTCTTGGCAGAATAGAAAATCTAAGGGATGTTCAGGTTTAGTTTCGTAAGTGCAAAAACAAAACTAAACAACAGAGGTTTTCTGGGCTCCATTGTATCCTGGAGAAATTTTTGTTGTTTCCCATTTGCATAACATTTCTGGTGGGAGCAAATAATTTCTTAAGGCTGATGGAAAGATAGGACATAAAAAATAGAAAGATAAATTGCTCTTAAGGTACGTTACAATGTCGCTTTCCTTAAGAAATTATTTGCTCTACTCTGGATGGACAAAATTTTCTTTGAAATAGAAATTAAAACCTTGCTTGCAAAGATTTAGTAAGATCTTCAACTCCTTAAAGGACGAGCTTTTGTATTATTGGTTTTTCCAGTCTCGCAATGTTAAAATACTCGGCAAATCAACCGTCATTCTTTATTTCTACCTCCTTTGTACTGCCAAAAAGGCATCCAAAAAAATCAATATAGAGTTAGAGGCTTCACTGCAAATAGGGTTGGCAACAAGGGGTTCGAGGTGGGTTATGGCCAACCCTAACCCGCCCCTAAAGGACTTCCCCTAATGCCAAACCCTATTGGGGTTAGGGTGGAAGCGGGGTGGGGTGGGGAGGGTTTGACCCGGTTGAAAGATTTGTTTTTAAATAAATGTTTTGTTAATTTAAATCTTTAATATTTTAAATATATTTACTTATAATATATGGATTTATAGATAAAATATATATTTAAAACACAAAATACATATTTAAAACATAGGTGCATGGCAACGGGGCAGGATCGGGGCGGGTTCGGGGCAAGTTGAGCCAAACCCTAACCCGCCCCTAACCCGACTCATGGGGTTACCAAACCATAACCATTAGGGGCGGGTTACCCGTTTAACCCAACGCATTGCCATCCCTAACTGCAAATAGCAACTTCAGCCATAAAAGTTGCATTCCTTGTTTCACTTGAGCATTGTTTGTTCTTTAAACGAATCTTGTGAAATAAGACAAACAGTTGTATACAAAGGGACCGTCACTTAGTGTCAGAATAAAAGCCTCGAGCTGCCAGCTTGAAAACGCGGGTTCCTGAGCACAGCCACTTTGCACAAAAAAAGCCAAAGGTTAGGTCTGTTGCCAGTCCACTCCTCATCACCAATAGTGAAAACTCAACTCATCACTTGACATACCTAGATCTTGAGTTCAATGAGCTAAAGCATACTATATGTTGTGATCGCAAGCACCACATGTTGTATTAGTTTTAAAAACTAATAAAACATTTGAAGGTTAAGGTGCTTGGAACCTGTAATGTTGCAGTGGACGTTCTACGTTATGCACTTAATAGACTTATAACATATTTTTATTTAAGTGTATTGATTATAGGGCACTTCTAATAAGCCTACTTATAGGGCACTTCTAATAAACCTACTTATATGAGTGTCGGAGGAGGTGCCACCTTCTATAAAACTCAAGTTGTGTTTTGATTTTGAAAATTGTGAGGAAATTTTTGTTGTTTCAAAATCAAAACACAACTTGACTAGAATATGAAAACTCATGCATAAATGAAGGTGTCTTGAGGACTTGAACATTCACTTGGTGATAATATTTCAAAGCTAATCAGAATAATATGGTAGGCAAGCTTTGAACCAGCTATCCTATTTTGAGTTGCCAGACATACCTCGCATATGCATTTTCTTCTCTTTGGGTAATTCTTTAAGCCGAAACGTGGATTGGCCTTGTGTCTATATCCTGGTTTCATGAGCACTCTAGAGACAAAAACCTAAGTCTCATAGAAGGCTGCACCACCTCTGACACTCATATAGGTAGGCTTGTCAAAAGTGTCGTGTAATCAATACACTTCAAAAAAAATATGTTATTAAGTGCAAAATCTACAACCTCCACTGCAACATTACAGGTTTCAAGCACCTTAACCTTGGGATGTTTTATTAGTTTTTAAAACTAATACATAATGTGGTGCTTGCGATCACAACATATAGTGTACTTTAGCTCATTGAACTCAAGTTCTTGCTATTTCAAGTGATGAGTTGAGTTTCCACTATTGGTGATTTAATCCCTGAAGGAGTAGATTGGTAACAGACCTATTCTTTGGCTTTTTTTGTGCAAAGTGGTGCTCAGGAACCCGCGTTTTCAAGCTGGCAACTCGAGGCTTTTAATGTGATACCAAGTGATGGTCCCTCTGCATACAACTATTTGTCTTATTTCACAAGATTCGTTTAAAGAACAAACAATGCTCAAGTGAAACAAGCAATACAGCTTTTATTGCTGAAGTTGCTATTTGCAATGAAGCCTCAAACTCTATATTGATTTTTTTGGATGCCTTTGTGGCAGTACAGATGAGGTAGAAATAAAGAGTGAAGGTTGATCTACCGAGTATTTTAGCATTGTGAGACTGAAAGAACCAATAATACAAAAGCTCACCCTCTATGGGGTTGAAGATCTTATTAAATCTTTACAAGCAAGGTTTTAAATTTTTGTTTCAAAGAAAATTTTGTCCATCCAGAATAGAGCAAATAATTTCTTAAGGAAAGTGACATTGCAACACACCTTTGGAGCAATTTATCTTTCTATTTTTTATGTCCTATCTTTCCATCAGCCTTAAGAAATTATTTGCTCCCACCAGAAATGGTATGCAAATGGGAAACAACAAAATTTTCTCTAGGATAGAATGGAGCCCAAAAAACCTCTGTTGTTTAGTTTGGTTGTTGTACTTACGAAATTAAACCTGAACACCCCTTAGATCTTCTATTCTGCCAAGAAACAAAGATTCAAAATTTGAAATACATAAAGTGTATAGAGAGAACAAAAGAAGTCTGAATTTTTCTGTGTTCTTTCAACAATCTGCAGTGGACTTATATAGTTATACATAGTGTAGAAAACAGCAATTTAGTTTGTTCGTTCACTAAAAGTCACTTAGTTTCAGTTTTAAGAGTAATACACTGCTAATTTATCAACAGTCATAAATTGCTTATTTAATAGTCACTAAATCTGACCATTAGATCTCAACAAACACTTAATTATGACCGTTAGATTAAATTCTCAACAATTATTTAAATATAACCGTTAGATCGTAATAGTTAATAACGATCATTTAATAACAACAGTTAGATCAAAGTTAGTTTGATCTTACATTTGACTTTACTAACGGTCCAATAAATCCAACCACTGGATCTACCTAAGAAGCATCCTATGGTCCAGATCAAACGATCTTGACCATCCACAAAATGAACGGTCATGATTTCATCTTCGATGCTTCGTGCTAAGTGCCAAGTGCGCTATCAAAGCGCCACTAGTGCCCTACAGCCCACTACCACACACGTGCGCGTGTGCGTCCGAAACTTTGCACCGTACTAGAGCATACACACAAGTACATACACCCAAGTATTTCTTTATTTAAACAATAGCTTGGTGTGAGTTAGGCATTATAAATGCCCACTCCAATTTTTTCTCTTTGCGATGTGAGACATTTCATTCAATGCCTTTTAACACCTTTCCATTTAAAACATTCTCATTCCCAAAATAAATATATAAATATTAAATTTTGAAAATGCTATAACAATCCCCCACCATTTTCAAAATCAAAACAAAACTTGACTAGAATAGGAAAACTCATACATAAATAAAAGTGTCTTGAGGACTTGAACCTTCACTTAGTGATAATATGTCAAAGCTAATCAGATTAGCATGGTAGGCAAGCTTTGAACCAGTTATCCTAATTTGAGTTACCGGACATACCTCACACGTGTTTTCTTCCCTTTGGGTAGTTCTTTAAGCCGGCACGTGGATTGGTATTGTGTCTATATCTTGGTTTCATGAGCGCTCTAGAGACAAAAACCTGAGTCTCATAGAAGGCGGCACCACCTCTGACACTCGTATAGGTAGGCTTATCAGAAGTGTCCTGTAATCAATACACTTCAACAAAAAGATGTTATAAGCCTATTAAGTACATAACGTACAACCTCCGCTGCAACATTACAAGTTCCAAGCACCTTAACCTTGGGATGTTGTATTAGTCTTTAAAACTAATACAACATGTGGTGCTTGCGATCACAACATATAGTTTACTCTAGCTCATTGAACTAAAGATCATGGTATTCCAGTGATGAGTTGAGTTTCCACTATTGGTGATCTAATCCCTGGAGGAGTGGACTAGTAAAAGACCTAACCTTTGGCTATTTTTGTACAAAGTGGCTGCATGGTGTTTGAACTTGGATTCAACTCGGGGATCGGACTGGATTGGACGATCTGAAATCAATAAAAAAAAAATTCAAAAGCACAACTCAATCCGACTCGGACAATCCGAGATGGATCGGACGATCCGACTCGCCGATCCCGAGTTGGATCGCCCGATCCATATCGGGATCGGACCGAGTCATTAGATTTTGATTTAATTTAGTCTCGGATCCAACTCGGGGATTGGATTGTCTGATCCAACTCGGGATCAGACGAACCTTTACAATATGAGTGGTTGTGCTCAGGAACCCGCGTTTTCAAGTTGGCCGCTCAAGGCTTTTACTGTGACACCAAGTGATGATCCCTCTGTATACAACTGCTTGTCTTATTTCACAAAATTCGTTTAAAGAACAAACAATGCTCAAGTGAAACAAGGAATACAGCTTTTATGGCTGAAGTTGCTATTTGCAGTGAAGCCTTAAACTCTATATTGATTTTTTTAGATGCCTTTTTGGCAGTACAGAGGAGGTAGCAATAAAGAGTGAAGGTTGATCTACCGGTGTAATTGCAATTATGTAGGGTAAAAAATTCACATAATATCATAATTAACTCACTCTTTCTGTTCATTCATACGCAAGAGAACAAGATGAAGTACTACATCAGCAGCTTCTGCCAGATGCTCACTTGTATAGCTCAGGAACCGAACAATAGTTGCATTTGATGGCTCTGCAAACATCTTATTAATCAATGGTTTGACCAATATGTTCCAGTCTTCAACCTATAGAGTTTGACAATAAATTATTAGTCCGTATATAAACACTGAATTGAATACCAAAAGATATCAAACCACACTAACTATTTTAGTAATATGCGTGAAGTTAAAAAGAAATGACTAGATAAATAAATAAAATTGCCAAACAGCTAAAGCAGTGACGTCAAAAAAAATCTGGAAAGACATTTTAACAAAAATCCGGTTCCAAACTAAGCTTACTACATTGTATTAACCTCCAAGTACACATGAAGGAACTTGAGGAGCTAATCTGCAATACAGATAAAAAGAACTATAGTTCCTCCTTTATGGATTGGAATGTCTCTTTGTTGTGGGTTCTCAGCTTCTAGTCCATATTCATGTGTAAATTCTCTTCACTCTGAATACAATATGACCTTTTCATTTGATCAAAAAAAAAAGGCCTCTCTGTATACAATTAGTGTACACAGGGATTGCAGAACAGGATTGGTTTCTTCAAACCCAACTGACTGGACAAATTTATTCGCTGACTGTTAATTATTCATGTGTATGCATGTACGTGTTTCTCCTGCTCCATAGACAACCAACCAATTAAAAACCAATCCTGATAACAGAATGTTTTGCTGCTAGTTAAAGAAGCGGCATTAAAAAAATTATAGCACGCAATGCACATGAAAGTCAATCCTATCTACAAATACATGATTAATCTTACACTTTTTGACCATTCTGGAATTAGCCTGAGTACTTGATCAATATCCAATTTTGATCCTGGTAAATATTTAAAAAAAAAAGTGAGCATGAATTGGAAAAGCAATTTACATTCCAAGATAATAATAACAACTATAACATGGACTTAAATGACATTAAAAAAGCTTAAAAAAAAAAACTTAAAGTTTCTGACAGTTCAGCTTTTTCCACTTTATAAATTACACTGTATATTTTACAGTTATTTTCCCTGTACTTTGACAGAAGTAATAATGGTTAGCAGAAGTTGCACAGAGCAGTCTTAATTTATTATATATTTCCAATCAAGGCTTATATTTTGCTCAAATAGTGTTGGTCTAGATTTTGACAATAATTCCTTACATCTTTTTTTCTTTTTCCTTGTATCAGAGACAAAACATTATAGTAATTGTGGAGTTCCATCCTAACTTCATTTGAAATTCCTGAAAGATTAGTGAAATTATTGGATGACTAGGATCAATTCATTAGTAATATTCCCATTTATTTTCTTATTATTTGTCCTATGAAGAACATAAGCCCGTGGAGATGCACATACAGATAGTTAATACGATCCAAGCATTGAATTTAGTTGCCTAAACATGGGCAACCATATAAGCTCATTTATATCCTAGGAAGATTAGTACATAAGTCGAGTCATCCATTCTCATCACCATCAAAGGTAATAAGCCCTTTGGGCATTCCTCCTCCATGTTCAGTGACTGACTAGTTTAAATCTTAATATCAATAGAAAAAGGATCAACATTGTGCAATAAATCCCGCAATTTAATCATACAAAATAATTTTTCACTTTTGTTCCCACTATTGTGATGTTATATTATACACCATCACCATTTGAATGATCTAGATTTCGAAATGTATTAGAGAAGCTAGCAATGACAGTTGTTAAGCAATCAGATACGAGAAATTACAACATGAATTGAGTATAGCTCAAGGGGGCATGCTATGTGGAATCTAAACAATTGAAACATCATTGAAGTGGGACACACACCTTCCCTTTTTTCTCCTGGAGCTTTTGGATGATCTAAACTCTGAGTAAGGTTGCTGCACAGAAGCAAATAAGTGAAATTTCTACCCATAATGTTTGGTAAAAGCAACTAGACCTAATTAAAAGTTCCAGAGAATCAAAACTTTTGAAAAATTATGCTGTCTTTTCTAATATATATTATAGTGACGAGAAAATTGAAGCGGAAGAAGAAAACCTAAGACAGTCAAGTAGCAAGTATATCACTTCAAGATTGTGCTTATGACATTTGAGCACTGTAATGACAGCATCACTAGCAGATGACTGTATTCTTCCATCAGGTGAATAAACATGACGAATTATAGCAGGCAGAACTAAAGATGGATCTGCAAAGAAAGGGAGTGGACAGTCAAAGCAGATCATTAAATCCTTTACATATCAAGGAAATCACATATGAAAATAAAGAACAGAAAGAAAACTGTGGCAATTCATACGCAATGCCAATAAAATCAAAACTGAACATGGAGTAAATGTAGGGATAATGATCCAAAGAGCTAACATCGTGACCTAATAAAGAATGTTCGATATTAAAATATGAATGTTACTAACATCAACAAGAGAATATAAATATCGAATTTAAGAACTTGATCATTTTTAAGGAAATATTTTCATTGAATAGGAAAAGAAAGCCAAATAGCAGAGCAGGAATTATGGTTACCTGAATATGACCAACCATTCAATGCTATACATATTTGATGAAATTTTTTCAATTTGTAGTACAAATATCCAAACCGTTTTTTAAATTAGAGAACTACGATGACATTTTGACAGAAGGGAAGCTTTTGCCAGAAACCACTTAAATCTTCCAGCATACATTCAACGATTTTATGAATTTTGTACTACTGGGTTCAATGCATAGAGTTGATAACTTCACTTAATTATTTAGGGAGGCTTCATCACCAAGCTGATGTTGAGGCAATATTATGTCAGTTGGGAAACTCCCAAACAAATTGTTCAAACTAACTATGTTAGATGCCATCTCGAGGTTATCCGCTTCGAAAGTAGTTTCCTCTTTAACATGTTGAGTCATTTACAGAGGAAAAGGCCATCTTTATTATGGTTTATTCTAATAGTAGATTGCCAAGCAATTGCTTTCGCTTACAGAAATTCAAAGCCTTTTACACTAATTGGGATCATATCAATCACTCAATATGACATCAGCCTCACTTCTTTAGATCAACTATGGATACTTTTTAGTTATTCATTGCTTGTATATATTTCATACAAAAACAGAGGATTGTTACACATGAAGAGTGAAATATTAGAAGCTCATTTAGTTTAGACAAAGAGTTGAGCTGCTTTTCCTTCTATCAGAGAACATTTTTCCTTTTGATTCGAACTATTCAAACAAGCTTTCTTCGCACTAAAAAATAAAGCAGTCAATAATTTCTTTACCTAAGAAATGGAAATTTCCGCAATTCTTTCCCAACCTTTCAGATTACAAAATGAAAGACTATTTAAAAATAAATTTCACGATTATCTAAGATAAAATTTAAAAACAAAAAGTCTAAATTCTGAACACTAACCAATCAGCGGAAATAAATTGGATGCTTGTTCACGAATCACAAGTTCTTCGTCTCCAAGACGCTCTAGCAAGTGGTTGACTATATCTTGCCTGCAGTGTTCATAAGAAACCAGAAAAGATTAAAGTGATGTGCAATTATTAAAACATTGCAGAACTTCTGATATTTGCTCTAAACAGTTTTATACCAGATAACAGGAGAAAGTAAGTTTGCTGAACCCATAGATATACGGAAAAATTCTGAAACAACGTCCATGGCATTTCTCCTCTGTACGAAATTTTCAGAAGCAAGGCGCTTTAGAACTTCTTGAAGACACTGGCCATCTGTACTTCTGAAACCATTTGTGCAAGTCAAGTTTAAACCCCAAATGTTGACCATGTAACATGAAATATCAATACAAAATAAGGATAAATGACAAAAAATGTTGAGGATACATGGACACGTATTCTGCAATGAGCAAAACAACAGCTCTGGCTGTGCCATCCCTCTCATCTAGAAGACTTAGCAGCAAAGGCAGTACTTTGTCCATCCGTCTAGAGTCAAGGAGACTCCTTCCAGTTGAAGTATAGTCCATCCTAAATATGGTTGCTCGTAAGATGAATACAGCAGCATCTATAACATCTTCGTCGGTGCATTGAACCTTCAAAGGTGACAAGATATTACCATTACAAGTCACAGTTCCATTCTCACAAATAGAAACAGAATTCTAATGATCAAACTACATATAATATTGGTTTAACAAAATTAAATCCAAAGATTTGATTTGATAGATAGTTAATTTTCATAAGAATAAACACAACTAAGTTGACAGAAAACTGACTCATTGGTAATTTAACTTCTGAAAATGGCATAGTGGTGATAATAATGAATGAGAATATATATAGTGGAGATAATAAAACAGCAAGTACAATAGATTGGCCAAAGAAAGACCAAAACAGGAAAAAAAAAATAATAAAGGCGAAAAGAAAAGTAGCTAACACCACATGCTACAAGATAGAAGAAAAAGAGAGGAGATAAAACAACTCCTATCCATGGTGTAGAGTAACATCCTCCAGAATCCCCAGAAAAACTGCTTCCCTATCGACCCTTTCACGGGTTAGACCGTCTGCGGCGGTATTAGCTGACCTTGGTATGTGGGAGAGCGAGATGTTCAAGCCACCCACCAGAGCCAACCCATCACAGACGAAATAAAACAATATGGATACTTGGATCTCATATTTGGCTTTAACTTTAGGGAAGGTGGAATAAGGGTCTCTTATCTCCAGTATAAAGATGACACAATTTTGTGTGATGATGCATATACAGAGAAGGAAGGCTCCTTAGATGTTTTGAAGCTGGCCCTGAGAATCAATCTTAAAACAAAGCATGATTAGTATGGTGGGGGCATTGATGATAGGCTTTTAAAACCCTATGCTAGTATATATGGTTGTTAAATGGGCTCCTTGCATTTTTCTTATAGGAATTCCAATGGGAGTGCAATCCAAGTCTTCTGAGCTGTGAGACCCAGTGATTGGAAAAAGGGAAAAGCAACTAAACAAATTGGAATGACTCATATCTTTCTTTTGGTTCATATCAGTTTATTTTATGATGATATCCACTACGTCAATTTTGGTTTTAAAGCACATTAAGAAGATTCGGAAAGATGTCTGATGCGGGAAAGCTAGTAATAAATACACGAGATCATATATGATAAGCCTCACAAAATAAATTAAAGAAAACAATATACAGCAGATATATATACACACACACACACACACATATATATGTATGTGGAGCAAAAATTAAGTAACCGTTTGTGCTAAGAAGGCTACTACATCTGCTATGATGTCTGTGGCAAAAATTACGCACTTAGGAAGCAGCACGTTCATGGTAATAGTATATCTAAGAGGAGAATCTTGAGATGGATGACGTGAAAGATAAAGAAAGATTTGGAAAGAACATATTCAAGAGTTTACGAGTAGCCATAATAAAAGATTGAATAAAGCTGGTTGAGATGGTATGGACATGTAAAATAAAAACCTATGCAAGCACTTGTGAGAAGGTGGGAGATCATGAAAGTTGAAACGGCTAGAGGAAAATCGAAGAGTGCCTAGATGGAGCAGTCAGAAATAATTGAAGGCGTATAATTTAACTCAAAATATAGTTTTTGACAAATTGGGATGGCTAGATATGACTCCTGTTGCAGGTAAGGCATTTTGTTGGTTGTTTTTTTTTTAAGGTACAAGTTTTCGTACCTGCAACCACAGGTATCCTTTTAATTCTGAGGGCTCGAACTAGAGACCTCACATTTTGTTGGTTGTTGATTGTTACAAATTTTTTTGGGCTGCATATGTAGTTTGGGGAATATATTCTCTCTTCTCTTTTGGCTCAATGAAAGCTCCATTTACTATCAAAAAAGAAATGAATACTATACCCTTCTATCTACAACTAATCCTACTCCGCAAAAACTCTGAATCTTTCTATTGAAGTTCATCTCCTTTATGATAAATGATCAGCCTGCCCTGAAATGACCTGACTCAATAGGGAAATCCCAACTAATTGGGCCTATCAATATAATCAAAGAGATTGTGACAACATCATATACTAGGAGCTCAAACAATGTGATTGAATAAATTCTCCTTTTTCTGTTACTGGTTGAGGGTTCCTACTTCCCTTTAAATATTAATACACATTTTTCATATAAAATCTCTAATCAATGATAGCAGAAGATTCAATTCAAGTAATATCTAAGGGTCCGATTGTTTCAAAGAATTGGAATTGATGTTAAGAATTGTAATTCCAATTCCAATTCATTGAAAATTGGAATTGTGTAAAATTGAGATTTTCAAGATTGGATGTCAACAAATAATTGGAATTTGATTTTTTTTATTATTTATTATTTATTATTTTTTTAATTTTTAATTTTTTTTTTGTGTTAAAGATAGATGTAAATCCGACCGACCCGACATCCATTTGAAAGCCACGGGGTAGAGAATTGCAATTAACAGCCTCCACCCTGTGAATTCGGCAGCTTCAAAATAGCCTACAAATGAATTCCATGGAATTCATGTAGAATTCGAATTCCAATTCCTTAATGCACTCCCAAATGAAAAAATTGGAATTGAAGGCCCCAATTCCACCTTCAATTCCACGAACCAATCGGGCCCTAAGGGAATTCTTGGTTCAGATCAAATAAATAGTCACTCGATCATTATTGAACTGACAAGAACCTTTTCTGTTCATGAGGATTCCAACAATTGCTTTTCATTTCTAATAGCCAGGAACTAGACTAGAACAATACGCTCAGTCCACAACAAGTGATCCAATTTTTTCAGAGCCAAAAAGCTTAAGAAACCAAACCAGTAGAGCTCAAAAGCATAAAGATTAAAGCAGTATGTTATGAAGAAAGTGTCAAATGTCACTAACACTACATGCTGCATGTTTCCTTAGGGATAGATGGCACCTGATGTTATTCATGGGTTCTAAAAACCAACCTGTGACAACAGAAGATGAGATAACTTCTGTTCATATTCTGACATTGCAATCTGAAACTGGTTGCTGTCAAGGCGCCCCAACAAAAGGGATAGGCAATTCAGGAAAAATTTTCTAGTCTCTATGCCACTTTCTTTATTCTGAGAATGCTCATCAGTGTAGCTGTCCATATAAAACTGTAAAACATCTTCCAATCAGCAACTCAATAACTATAACAAGAAGAAAATAAAACAGGTAAAGAGACAACCTAGATGTGGAAAAAAATACAAGCAACTAAAACACAATCTGTAACACAGTGGTACAACTAACTGCTATTTTCATTCATTTTGCGTGATTACTGTAGCAGATATGAAAAACATTCAGAATTTAAACCACTAATTCATATCCACTCTACAAGGGAAATCATATCAAACATCTCAGGAGCAGTGGTTTGAGCCTAGCTTAGTAAAGACACTGAATGCATATCAATAACTTTAGGAGCAGGGTTTTGAGACCAATTCAGTAAATAAAGTGGATGATATGAGATTAACTAACAAAAAGTCCATTAAAAGTAATAAGGGAAAAAAAAAATATATATATATATATATATATATATATATATATATAGAGAGAGAGAGAGAGAGAGAGAGAGAGAGAG
>JAUPMG010038136.1:366-14375 GCA_031762675.1 Pachysandra terminalis | reverse complement strand
CATAATCATCACCAATACAATAAAAAATTAAGATCACTTTTAATCCATAATGTGCAAAATCCAACTAAGAAATAAAAACCCGTAATTATTTTCTTTGTTGGGTCTGCTTGGTTAACCGAGAAACTCCTTCAGTTAATTGAGTATCCCATCGATTAATCAAAAGCGATCTTCGGCTAGTCTTCGGTTGGTCTTCAATCCGTCGACAGGTTGCTTCGGTTAACTGAGCATCCCAGTTTGTAACCGAGGCCACAAAAATTGGGTTTTCTAAAAAATATGATTTTAACCTACTATTTTCCTCTTCGATCCATCATTGTTTTGGTGTTGAAAATAATTATAAACACCCTTAAACAATGATGATCACATTGTATGGTTGCACAAATGATCTTCTAACAACCATCATTGCAACAATGCAATGTGAGTTATTTTTTGTAAAGAAAAAAAAAACAGCAACTAGGTTGATTCTTAAAGAGGTTTCTCGTCATATCTCTCGTCCAACAAAGATGAATCAGCGATGACTCTGATACCAATGAAGGATAAACAAACCGGATCACATACCTCTCAATGCAGTAACCCGGATCTGCAGCGAAAGATCTCAATCACGAACCTGAATCATCCCATGTTGGTATTATGCATGATTATTATAACCACAAAAAGATGCCCACACTCAAGTAACCAAGGGCTATGGATACCCCTAGAAGCAACCAAATCTCTAAAGGATGTAGAGATGACAGAGATAGAAAGGGAGAGAGAGAATTCGGATCTATCCACACTTAAGAATTATTTCTTACGTATGCGTTTAGAGAGGATGAGACTTTTATATATAGAAACCTCTACTCAACTCCCAGATGTACACTAACTTTTCTTATCCACTACGGATTAGGAGGGGATCTGTAACAACTTGGAAATTTCAATAAGTAGATTTGGGCTAAATTGTGATTTCCAAAAATTTTGTTTGGAATTTTAATGCTTTTGGGAGTTATGGGAAAATTTATTAAGAATTATTTTTATTGGCTAGGACTCATGAAAACACCTACATGTGCAAACACCATAACCTCCACACTTAAATATATAAATCAAGGGTTGGGATTTTCTCACAAAAAGGCAAACCTAAATTTAAGGGTTGAGATTAAAAAGGGATAAGAATAGAGGGGGTAGGTAGGTTAACCCTAATTTCTCATTTGTGTTGTGTTGAGAAGAGGGAAGAAGAAGGACAAGAAAGAGATCTAGAGGAAGAACAAGAAGAAGAAGAGCAGGAAGAGGAAGAGGAAGAGGAAGAAGACTACCAAGAAGATTAGCTTGAAGGATTGAAGCACAAACTAGGGTTTCACCATTTGGTTGAGGTAAGTACATTGTGTACTTTCTTGGGATCCATACTTGAAGATTTCCATAGATGAGATGGGTTTTTCTACGAGTTTGATGTTGTGTTTATGAATTTTGGTCATGTTAGTTGCATAGCTCATAATCCATAGCTTGATTTCCATATTTGATGTGCCATTGTTAGATTTTACACCTCATATTGCATTGTTTGATATTGTAGATTTTATATTAGATTTTGTATGAATGAAGGTTAGATTTCATCATTTGATGTTTAAGATTGAGTTATAGAAATTTTAGAACGTTGGGGTTTCAAGTTTTAGCTTATTTGGGGTTTGGAGTTCAAGTTTGAGTTGGATTGGAATTGGGTAAAAACCCATAAATTTTTTAGTGTCCGTCTGTCAGGGGGGTTTGGTCGGCAGGCTCCAAACCGCAGGCGATGCCTCTGTACATAGGCCTGTCAACGGGACAGATTCGGACCAAATCGCAACTGATCCGAGTTCGATCCGATAGTGAAATCCGAAAATCCGAATCCGATCCGAAATTCGACAGATTATGAAATAGGTGATCCGAATTCGATCCGATAGTGAAATCGGAATATCCGAATCCTACTGATCCAATCCGATCACCTGTAAATTGTATATTTATATATATCTCTAATCTAAATATGCAATCGAGAATTGGTGGGTTAGTAAGGCACTAGGATTTTTAACTGAAGGTGCAAGGTTCAAGTCCCCTCCCCCCCAATGTTTGTTTTCATTATAAATTATAATCAGATCGGATCGGATCTTTATCGGATCGGATCACTAAACACCCGAGTTCGATCCGATTATATTTCGGATCGGATCAGATCATTTTTATTCGGATCGGATCACTAAAATCCTATATCGAATCCGGCATTATCGGATCGGATCCGGATCATGATCCGGTCTGTTGGCAAGCCTACCTGTACAGTGGAGTTGGTCGGTAGCCACCGACCCACCGGCAGGGCCTGCCGACCAAAGCACCTGTGTATTTCTGTTGCTGTCGGTGGGGTGCACGGTGCACCGACATGCCCACCGACAAGAAACCCTTTTTCTTGAGTTGGCTTGTGGGGGGGACAGCCCACCGGCGGGGTCCACTGGCGTCGTCGGCAGGCTGGCGGCACACCGGTGAAGTAGAATTTGATGCCCATTTTGTGATTTTTCTCCTATTTTCTTGGTAACCTAACCTACTATGAACTATTCATTTGATTTGAGATTGTTTCCCACGTACACCTACGTGCATATGATGCTCACATATCATCTAAATCATTTATGTTGATTACTTGTAACCTTTCATTTAAATGTGAAGTATGAACTCGGTTGGTTGAAACAGGATTCTCTTATTTCCACACATGACACATAGTTATCCAGCATATTGGTGAATGGTGAATTGATTCTTTGATTTGGTTTGTAATGATCTAACTCCATGGCTGCTTTGACACCACTTGGACTTGTTCCCGTCGAGACTATTTGCTTTGATGGAAAGAACTATTGTCGTTGAGAGCAAAAGATGGGGTTCTACCTGAAGCAACTCAAGGTCTCTTATGTGCTGACAGACCCATGTCCAGGACCAACATTAGGACCAGGAGCAAATCATGATGATACTGCTACAGCAAATAAAGCGATTCAAAATTGGATTAACAATGACTGCATTTGTCACCACAATATTCTAAACTCAATGACTAATCAACTTTATGATCAATACTCGAAAAAGGCAAAGAGTGCAAAGGAACTATGGGACATACTGAAAACTGTTTATATTGCTGAAGAATTAGGAACTAAGAAATTTCAAGTAACTATATCGAATTTAAGATGGCAGATGGAAAGCCTATTCTTGATCAGGTTCAGGAAATCCAAAAGATAGATGATGCGATTACTACAGTTGGAATGCAATTAGATGAGAACTTTCATGTTAGCGTCATAATCTCGAAGCTTCCACCCTCTTGGAAAGTTTATCGTACCAAGTAGATGCACAAGACTCAAGACATGTCGCTTGAAATGCTTATGTATCACCTTCGAATAGAAGAGGAAGCACGAAACTGAGACAAGATGAATGAACCTACACCCAAAGCTCCTCTTGTGGAAATGAAGTCGTCAAACAAGCATGGGTCAAAGAAACATGATTTCAAAAATTGTAACAAATATGATAAGAAGGATGGTAAAAGATTGAAAGAATCCAAGGATATCATCTACTTCACATGTGGAAAGAAGGGTCCTATATCTAGATATTGTCAACACAAAAAGAATGACAAGAATACCAGAGGGAAAAAGGATGAGAAGGATGATAAGCTTGTTGCTGTCATCACAGAAGCTAATGTGGTTCAAAAGGATGTTGGTGGCTTGACAACGGTGCCTGCCGCCATATTTATAATAACAGAAACATGTTCACCTCCTATGAACTAGTGGGGGATGAACTGAACATGTTTATGGGTAATGCCTCATCCTCCAAAGTAATTGGTAAAGGTTTTGTGGAGCTGAAGTTTTCCTCTGGAAAGATAGTTCTTCTCAGAGAAGTCTTGCATGTCCTTGACATCAGGAAGAATCTTGTATCTGAAGCTTTGCTAAGTAAGCATGGTTTCAAGATGGTTTTTGAGTCAGACACATTTGTTTTGACTAAAAACGGTATTTTTGTTGGAAAGGGATATGTTGTATCTGGTGTGTTCAAGATCAAAGCAATAAATCCAGTAGTTGTTGCTTATATTGCTGAGTTTGTTGAACTTTGGCATGGAAGATTGGGCCATGTAAATTATAACTCATTTAGGAACATGGCCAAAATGGGATTGATTATAAACCCAACTAGTCAAAATACTGAAAAGTGTGTTGCATGTAGTAAATGCAAAATCACTAGGAAATCATTCAAAGGAGTCGAAAGATCATCTAAACTCCTAGAATTGATTCATAGTGATGCGTGTGAAATGACAGATGTGCTAGCAAGAGGTGGAAAGCGTTGCTGTGTCACTTTTATAAACGATGCATCTAGGTATACATATATCTATCTACTTCGAACCAAAGATGAAACTTTTGACAGGTTCAAAGCATACAAAGCCGAAGTAGAAAATTTTCATGAAACCAAGATCAAGACTTTTCGCTCTGATAGAGGAGGAGAATATCAAGATGCAGATCTTATCAAGTTTTGTGAAGAAAATAGGATTCATCATGAAACAACCACCCCTAACACACCCAAAATGGCATAGCTGAAAGGAAGAACCGAACTTTGACTGAAATAGTTAATACTATACTAGTCAGTTTGGGTGCACCTACTTATTTATGAGGAGAAGCGCTAATGTCTGCCTGTCACATTCTTAACAGATTACCTTAAAGGAGGATGAATATCACACCATATGATGTATGGAAAGAAAGAAAGCCAAATCTTAGTTATTTCAGAGTTTGGGGTTGTCTGGCTCAAGTTAAACTCCCTAACGTATATAATCCTAAGGTTGGACCTAGAGGCACCAATTGTGTTTTAATTGGTTATTCAATGAAAAACAAGGCCTATAGGTTTCTAAATCTAGAAACCCCTAGGCCCCACTCTATAGTTGATTCAACCAATGCTGATTTCTTTGAACATATTTTTCCATTGCAAAGGAACCAGAATTAGTGGGGGTAAGTGACAGCTTAAGTCAAAGCCAAAAGAGAAAAGAATTCGAAGTCCCAAAAACTCTTGAACCTACAAAAAGCAAGAGAACAAAAATTCCTAAAGATTTTGGTCCATACTTTTTATGATAGTGAATGAATAATTTGTCTAGTACAACAAGATCCTACAAATTATGAAGCAATGTGTTCTCATGATTCATTGTTTTTAGAGAAGCAATGGATGATGAAATTCATTCTATCATGTCCAATAATACTTGGATATTAGTTGACCTACCATCTGGATGTAAGCCTATCGGATGCAAGTGAATCTTTAGAAAAAAAACTGAAGCCTGATGGTACTATTGAAAAGTACAAGGCGAGGCTTGTTGCTAAAGGATTTAAACATCGTCACGGGTTTGATTATTTTGACACTTATGCCCCAGTGGCAAGAATCTCAACGATTCGTTTGATGGTTGCTCTAGCAGCAATCAATAATTTACTTATCCATCAATGGATGTGAAAACTGCTTTCCTTAATGGAGATCTTGAAGAAGAGATCTATATGGAGCAGCCGGAAGGATTTGTCCTTCCTGAAAAATGAAAAGAAAGTATGCAAGTTGCTTAAATATCTATATGGACGTAAGCATATGCCAAAACAATTGCATGATAAATTTCGTAAGGTACTCTTAGCTAATGGCTATGAGATAAATGGTGCGTATATTTGGCTCTACAGTAAGTTCGAAGAGAACTCTGAAGTTATAATTTGCCTTTATGTGGTTGATATACTTATATTTGGAACTGATTTATAAAGTGTTGTGAACACTAAAAGGTTCCTATCATCTCATTTTGATATGAAGGATTTAGGAGAAGCTGATGTCATCCTAGGAATCAAGATTATCAAAAATGATAATGAGATTGCTCTTACACAATCTAAATATGTCAAACCGATTCTCAGAAGGTTTGACTTCTTTGATTGTCAAGCAGCCCCAACTCCTATTGACACTAGCATTAAGCTGAAGAAAAATCAAGGCAAAAGTATATCTCAACTCAAATACTCGCAAGTAATTAGTAGCCTTATATACGCCATGCACTATACGAGGCCTGATATTACCTATGCAGTAGGTGCATTGTGTAGATATACAAGTAACCCAGGAAAAGAGCATTGGTTAGCATTGAATAGAGTACTCAAACACCTTAAAGGTACAATGCACTTTGGGTTACACTAGGGAAGGTTTCCAGCTTTACTTAAAGGGTATAGTAACGCCACATGGAATTCATGTGAAGATGGAACGTCTATGACTGCTTGGATTTTCACAATAGCTGGAGGAGCAATCTTCTGAAAATCTAAGAAATACACATGTATAGCGAAGTCCACTATGGAATCCGACTTTATAGCCCTCTCATCCATGGGAGAGGAAGCTGAATGGTTTCAAAATATATTGGTAGACGTACCAATATGGAGCAATCCCATACTAGCAATCACAGTATACTGTGATAACAATGCTGCAATGCTCAACGCAAATAATGAGATCTATAATGGAAAATCCAGGCCAATTTGTCTAAGACACAATCGTGTTAGTGGATTGATTTTTGAAGGGACTATGATCATTCAATACGTAAAGTCCAAAGAGAATCTAGCAGATCCCATATCAAAAGGCCTTGGGAGAGATATGATCTCATCTACATTGTGGAGAATGGGACTGAATGCCTGTGTTTAAGTTGTACTTGGTGGGAACCCAACTTGAAAAACTTTCAAGTTCAATGGGACAAACAATCCAAGATTATAACTATGATTGCACTATATTGAAATATTTTCCCTTCCTATGATATAGTAGTGCAACTTCTGTAATTGATTTTCTTGTAGATGAATCCTGTTAAGCGAGAAGGTTGAGAATTTATTTCTTTTAATGAGTTTATAGACATAAGTTGTTGGAGTGTAACAAGATCACTCTTATAAACTCACCTTTCTGAGTGTGGAACATTAGTCACTTCCTACGAGACAACAAGATGTCTCTATAAGTTCAAGATTATGCACAAACTATAAAGTGCTAGCTTAAGAAGTATAACTTTCTCTAAAAGAATGTGTGTGTGAAAAATCCATTTATCTATATGGGTTCTTTAGTTCAAGGTTCTATCCACTAAAGTTCTATGATAAACTTTTGAATTGTTAACACTAAGTGGAGGTTCAAGTCCTAAAGACACCTTCATTTATGCACATAACTTTCTTAGATGCCTATTTTTTTATTTTTTTAAGTATATTTAAATCAACTGGGGGATTGTTGCAGTGATTTAAATTTAAGTAATTAATTAAGAAAATTGGGTGATTAAACTTACATAATTAATTCAGTTAGATGAATTAAATCACTTAAATAAACTGAACTAGTTTATTTATGTTGCAAGTAATTGATACTTTAAACTCCATATACTAAATGCTTTTAAGGGTTAATTTAGTAGTCTAGGTTCATTGAACCAAGACATCCTTAAGTTTAGGATCTTTAATGTCACCACTCCTATATAAGGAGAGGTAAAGGGACCATGGAAAATATTCGGAGAATAAGAATTGGTGAAGACTACTCTTCTAAGAAGTAGTATAAAATAAAGAGGAGGTTTAACAAAGTAGGTTTGATCTTCTGACAAAGAAATTCTAGCTCATGGATTCTCCATGATGCAATACAAAATTTCATTTGGTGACCAATTTGATTTATGAGTTTGTTTATAAACAAATTTCAACATTGGTCTATTATCAACTTGGTAAAACCAGTAGCCAAATGGTTACTAAAGAAATTGTTGATTATGTGAATAGATCAAGACGAGTTCCCTCTATCTAGAATAGAGGATGACTTGAGACCAAACCAGTCTTGAGAATAAGTTAATATTAATTATTTATGTTTATATTAAAGGCATCTAAGTGTGAGAAAGATAGATACTTGGTTTCCGTTGATTAGGGCAAAATCGATGGGAAACGGATCGAGTCCAAGCTATAAGTTGAATCTCGGAGATAGTGTTGCCTTAAATCCCTTGCACATTTTGAGAGGCTCCAACTATCTTCAAGAAGCGTTTACGTGCCTTTTAGCTGGATCGTGATAATTTTCTATTAATTCATTTGTCAATTTCTTAATTTGTTTAAAGTAGTCTTTTGTGTAGGGATAACCGTCAATTATTTTATAATTATATTACCAATAGGTATGTTGTCATTGTTGTTATTGTTGTAACCTTTTGTTCTTGATGGCAGTGGAGTTTCATAAACTAATGAACATATTCTATTAGTTTTATTTTTTTCCTTGTACTTCGTGGCACTAAATAAGAGGTGATGTTTCTTTGTATATTGATGTTAAATTTAATTCTAGTAATATAGTAGGTTGTGATATTTTAAATTTCATCAATGGATAAATTGCAATAATATTGATTATGTTGATGCCAAAGTCTTGTTGAGTTATGCATTCTTCTTCTTTCAAAATCAAATAAATCTATTTTTCCCGAGAATGGAATTCCATGAACATGCTTATATATGATGGTTTCAGCTTTAAGCAGACATATTGTCATGCCCCAGATCCCATGACTCACATCCCTAGGTGGAAATGCACGGATCACGAGGTGCAATCTTCGGGATCCATTTCTGGACTGCGGATACCATAACGAACAAGACATGAGAAAGCCCTCAATTTAATTCATAAAAGTCCAAGTAACAAAAGCAGAAGTAATTACTAACTATTACATCAGAATATGCAACTACAAACATCAAAGGCTTCAGAAGAGCCGTACACCCAACTAAAATAAACATAATGTCTGAAAAAAGAAGAAGAGAAAAATGAAATCTAAAGTCCATCTGTAAACATACGTCCAAGTCTCCTCGTCTAAGTACAACAATCAATCCGCAGTCATGAAAAACTGCATGAGTATGGATTACTCAGCAAGCATGATCCAGTTGACATACAATGACAATATGATTATAAAATCATTCGATAAACCAGTAATACGATAATCAATATAAACATTGATATGATATGATATGATGAATATGAATGGGAAATACAACGCTCTAAGATGCTCATTCAATGAACACAATATGATATCCATGTAATGCACCTATGATCCGATGTCGGCCTAAGTGTCCTTAGGATATCCAGTTCGGAACATGTGTTCCAGGAACAATCGGCAAGCCCCTCGCGCTGATCTAGGCGCTAACCCATAGTTTAATGGCCACCATCTTCTATCTTTTGTAGGACTTTCAGCCTTCGAGAAAATAGGCAACCCGAACTCATTTTCTTCTAAGGAATACCTTAACCTTTCAACAATGATAGCATGAATGCCTATCCTAAGAAATCCAAATGATGTAATCCCGTGAAAGCTACTTACGCACCCATACACGCAAGTAATCCAATGGAAAACCTCATAAGCATTCCTATGATGCTTTGGATATACAAATGGTATGTTCCCGTCAAAGCTACTTACGCGCTCATACACGCAAGTAATCTAATAGAATACATCATAAGTATTCTCATTAAAAAGTCAGTCATTAGATGCTAGCTCTGATCATCCCTCCACCTCACGGGTGGAAAATTCATCCACTATGATAAGTGGGAAATCGCATCTACTAAGTATAAGTGGAAAATCCATCCACTACGATAAGTGGGTAATCACCAGTCTCCATGTCTTTGAAGAATGGTTACAATATGGTTTACATGTATATCATATGAAATATAGATTTAATTCTGTTAAAAAGTTGTGTTATATGCATTTGCGCTCGATACCACAGGAATTGTGCTCGATCGCAACCCTGTCCGCTCGATCGCACTGCCCAGTAACAGTGTTTTGCAGCATTGATCTCCGGTCACTATTTTGGACATATCTTTTTAAATACACATCAGAATCGCTTCAAACTTGTTTTGTTAGACTCTTAACTCAAAGAAGAATATAGAAATAATATCAATAAAATATATAAAATTATTTCGGATCGGTGTTTTACTCGATGAACACAAAAGTTTACAGGCTCTATTTTTTTTTCTGGATTTCTGTTATTAACACAGGTTTAGTAAATAAACCATAACTTGATCAATTCTCCATGAAATCAGTTCAAACCGGTTTTGTTGTGTTCCTAACGAATAGGGGCATCTTATAAAAATATAAAATAAATTATAGAATTATTTACATGTGTTTTATAATCAATAGTTCAGGTTGGTATATGCTCTGTAATTTTTCAGATTTCAAGAAAAGTATTTCATGCATCCAATTCATTTACAAAATCATATATAAACGTGCTAGTATTCAAAACATAAAAATACATGATCATAATCATCAAAACATTCATGTATTTCATAGTATCAAACTAATTCTAGAAAATCTACATAAACTGTCACATTTCAAATATCACTACATAATTCATTTTTCTGTAAATTCTACTTTCCACAAATCATACAAATTAACATTTAGAGTTGATAAATCAATTTCATATAGCAAATCAATCAGTAAACTAATAAGTTTTAACCATATGATCAGTGTAGAAAGTCGGATAAACTACTTGATATTTTCTCAGATTTTCTGGTTTAAACCCTCCTTCTTCTTTCTTCCTTGTCAATCTTCTCCCTTCCTTCTTTCTTTTCTACAGAAATCACTATAAGTATTTAGCTACTATCCTAGTCGTTCCCTTTGTGGTTTTAAGACAAAAATTGTCTCTTCCTTTTTCCCAAGTTGAGTTAATATGGTTACTTAGTTTAGCTTAGGTGGTTAGATGGTTAATAGGGTAGTTTTGATTTACTTTGTTTAGCTTAGTTAGTTAGTCCACTAACCAAATCAAATCTTGTTGACTAAATCTTGTCTAAAACTTATCTTGCTGTTCACCTTTTTGGCTATTGGATTAAAGTTGCTAAATTTTTCTGTTATTACCCCTTTGTAAAACTAATAACACATTAGCCCCTAAACCAATATAAGATAATTATAAATATACCCTTATACTTGTATCATTTCAACTTTAATCTAAAAAATTAAAATATTAATTCTTTTTAAGGGTTTGGGTCCTTACACATATTTTCTGTCTTTTTTAGAGTTCTTTCCCAAAACGTTTTAAACTAATATAAAACTATAAATTGTTCTAATTTTCTTTTACGCTTCTATTAGTGTTGTTCTTTTTATCTCCTTCTAATTTGTTCATTTGAAGAACAACAATCTTGTTATCAACCAACCAATGGATGTGGATGTGGCCAACTTTTTTACCCAACTATTTAGAAAGGAATCCAAACACAAAAGGCCTATTTAACCGTTTAATTCCTCTTCTATTTTAATAAAATTTTAAATTGATAAAAAAAATCATGTTATGTGTATTATATTTTATTAGGTATTAGATATATAATTATGTGTACGCATTACATATTAATTGCATATTATATATATTTAAGCCCACGCATTTATTGGCGGTTTCATAAACCTTAATTCTAAGTCACACATGGATGGAAACATAAACCTAGCATGCCCAAATGGAACGTGGATCTTTTGTGAGCCTGGGCTGTGTGAACCTCACACGAGGTTAACACTTGTTCTTAGGTGGGCCACACTAAGAAGGGTGACTTGCAATTTTGAAAACCTAAGAGACCTAATGAACTTGAAACTGACTTCTATCTTAATGGGCTTCTATACCTTAACCGGTGATGGCCATCCTTGTTTGTGAGCTCGTCAGGGACAAGTGTCAACTTTGTGTGAAGTTCACACAGCCAAGGTTCACGGAAGATCTTCATTCGCCCAAATGTTGGGAGGGTATAGGCAGGTTGACAAGTTGGGGAAGATTTTGCCACCCCTAGGTGGTTGTTTCTTGGTTCTCCTAAAGAAACAACCATGCTTATGTGGAAATTGTTTTTTTATCTAATTCTGCTTCTCTTTTGGGAAAATTACAAATAAGCCTTGTTTTAGAGGCTTATCCTCTTTTCACTTCTCTACAAAATAGCTACCTACTTATAATTCCTACTTTACAATTTATTTATCATTTCAATCCGATAACATTGTCAACTGCGACGATATATCAGAATCTTCCAAATTCATGCTTTGCAAGACATTAAAGCAAATCATAAATGCTTTTATTTGACTTTTTTGTTATAAAGAACACAAAAACAAACAAATGTTTTAAATTGATATCAAGAACCCCTAAATGAAAATATTCTCTTAAATCTTTTTTCTTGAAATGTTTTTCTTCATTAAGAACCCATAAACTATAATCTAAGAAAAAAAAACATAAATTTTGTTTTTTTATTAAGAACCCAGAAACTAAAATAAATGGTTTTTTTTTTCAACGATTAGAGAGAGGGGGGGAAAGTGTTTGGTGGTTTTAATAAGGGTATTTGGGGGCTTTTATAAGTTTTAATTTTTTTTATTACTTTTAGAATCTTGTTTTAATAAGGGTATTTGGGGGCTTTTATAAGTTTTAAAAGGTACAACCAATGTATGAGCAGATTTCAAAAGCAATTGAATAAATACAAACAAAAGAAAAAGCAGCAGAGAAGAAAATGCAGAAAGTGGTACTAAGAATACTGGTTATTCTGATGGACTGACGCACCCCATTAACTACTTTGGATTGGGTCCTTCCATTAAGTCCATCGGTTGCTTCACATTGTTCACAATGATCAGTACTTGTATTCGATCTCCATGTCAACTTGAACCCCTCTTGCAAGTGTCACACCCTGACCCCGTAACACGAATCCCTAGGCGGGATGGCACGGATCACGAGGTGAGACCTTCGGGATCCATTTCTAAACCGCGGATTGTCATACCATAACCAAGATAATAAGATGAAATAAAACATTTCTTTATTCATCACAGAGTTTGCGGAAGAGAAATACAATAACATAAATAATGAAATCAACTAACTACAGGCACTCAGCTGGGCCTTTATTACAATAATTCCAAAATACATGGTTTGTAAACAAAAGTAAAGTAAATGAAATAAATAAACAACTACGAGGCTCACGACCTCACTCCGACTCAACCTGCAACATAAAATGTCGCAGTGAGCTTGGAATGCCCATATAAGTACAAAGACTGCCTTACCTCAATCATAACATCAGTTCCAGATATTATATTCGAAATAACATCAGTTACAACATGCAAATTCATTTATGATATGATATGATATGTAAGTCATTCACATGCTCTAAATGATATGCTCATACAAAGAATACAAAATGATGATGTGCAATGCTTATGTTTTCTTGATTAGTTAAGCGTCCCTCAATCTTCTGAGTAACCAATAATTCATCTTCGTTTCGGGTCGTGCCCATGGTACGAATGCCACTATAAGCTGGATCTGGGATACAGTCACGCAAGATCAGCATACCATAAGCTGTAATCTGGGATACACTCACGCAAGATCAGCTAGATGGATCTGGGATACACTCACGCAAGATCAACTCCATTCCTAATCGTCTATCTCCACCTCCCAGGTACACTTAACCACCAAGCTAACACAATATGAATGTTTATTTATTTCTTAGGACCTTAGTGATACCGTCCAAGGAACAACTATCCACGCACCCATACACGTCGATAATTCCATGGAAGTCATCACAGACATCCTACTAGTGATCAATCATAACAAGTCTCTTATATGATACTCAATTAAATTCTAGGTCTTAGGTTGGTTATCGGGAGTTGGGAGTATCACAATAGTAGGCACGCATCCCTCACGGTAGGCACACTGCCAGTAATTATAGGTACACAGCCCATACTAGACCTCACTAGGTCACAAGGAACCATCCCAGACTCGACCAATGGCTCAAACCACCTAAACCAGACATACTGTTGAATCTCCAATCGATCCCATGTTTCAGATCGATCCAATATTTCGGATCGATCCAATGCTGCCCAGAAACCTCTCTGTTTTGCGTTTTCTGAGAAAACCAGCATTACAGCCAAAACAACATACATTCTAAATGCTTCGTAAACAATTAAAACATCTTTACAACCACTACTTAACATTTAGAAATCGAAATCAAACTTTCCTCATGCTATGAAACGATCTAACACACATTCATATATATATATATATATATTGCAATCTTCTGAAAAAACAGAATTCAAGAACAGAAAATTTACTTGTGATACGAAAAATGAATAACAG
>JAUPMG010038125.1:0-14376 GCA_031762675.1 Pachysandra terminalis | reverse complement strand
AGCAGCAACGCCCCGTGCATGGGTAGCCCCACACGCCCCGTGCATGGCCCTGCCACACAGCAGCACCCCGCTCATGGCCCTGCCTCATAGTGCCCCGCGCATGCGTTGCTGCGCGCACCCCGTGCATGGGCAGACACACGCGCCACACACATGGCCCAGCAGCACCCCGCGCATGCCCCTACCACGAAGCAGTGCCCCCGCGCATGGGCTGTCGCTCAAGCTCCGCGCATGGGCTGCCGCTCAAGCTCTGCGCATACTTGCTGTGTGCGCCCCTCGCACGGGCTGTCATGCGTGTCCTGAGCATGGGCAGTCGCACGAGCTCCATGCATGGGTTGTTGCACGCGCCCCGCGCATGGTTTTGCCTCACAGCAACGCCCCGCGCATGGGCAACCGCACGCGCCCCGTGCATGGCCCTACCTTGCAGCGCTTTGTGCATGGGCTGCCACACGCGCCCCACGCATGGGCAACTGCGCGCGCCCAGTCAATGGCCCTTCTGTGCAGCGCGCCGCGCATGGCCCTACCGCGTAGCAGCGCGTCGCGCATGGGACTGCCGCGAGCTGTAGTGACCCAGATCTGAAAATATAATAGTACAATTAATCTTGGAAGTAATTAATAAAGTTAGAAAATGAATGAACATTTTTTTTAATTTAATAATGTAACCTCCTATGCTAAATAGAACATTGGGGACTAAGTTGTAATCTAAGTATTGAGTTGGGGAATGGCTTGTAATTAAAGGATAACTTGGGGGAGTGTGTTTTAATTATCTAAGTTTTATTTGGGTTGGACATTGTCATGGTCGTATGGAGCATTAGTTAGATTGTTGGGCTAGTTTAGTAATTGATTAATAGTATAATGGGTTGCAGTTAATGGTCTAGATTTAATGGGCTAGTATTGGAATAATCGTTTGGACCTAATTAGAAAGTGGGGATGGTTTGGTAATTTGTGATAGGAGACTTTTGTGGCTATGAAGAGAAAAGAAAGAGACAAATAGATCTGTGATTAGTAGGAGAGTGAAGGCTGTGGTTGGATCTGGAATTGGAGGAAGAAGAAGAAGAGGCAATTGAGGAAGAACACGTAGAATCGAGCAACAGATCTAGCGTAGGATGTAAGTTGCATTTCCTGTATAGTTCTCTTGGGATTTTGTGATGTTTGTATGTGATAATGTGAATTGCATGCTTGCTATGATTTCCTATGAGTTGATTTGATTGTAGTATGATTTCCATGTTGATAAATATGTTTGATCATGCTAATTATATTTAATATGTTAAGATACCTGTTAGAATCATGCTAAGTGGATCTAATATGTTAATATAGGTGTTGGAATCATGCTAATTAGATCTAACATGTTAATAGGATTGATTTCCAAATGTGAATGAGCATATGTGATTAGATCTATGTTAGACTTGATAATGATGTTTATAAATTTATTTGATATAATTATTTTATTTGATTATTTTTATAATGATGCATATTGATCTCTAAAATTGTTAGAAATTGAATTGGATACCAAAAGGCTAGGATTTATGAACCTAGAAAACTCTAGAAAATTGTACAAACCTCAACAATCTATTAGAGAACCTATGTAAACATTTTTCATAATTTATATATTTTATTATGATTTCCCTTTTTGTTAGGAACACAACAAAACGAGTTTGAGGTGATTCCGATAAGTATTTAGAATGTTATGACAAAAATAGTGATCGTTCGTCGAAACTGTTAACACACACACGGATGGTCACTTCGGCACCCGTCGATACACCAACGAGGGTACCGACTGTAATAACCTGAACTTTTATAGGGATTAATTTATAATTAATAAAAATATAGGGGTTAATTTAAAATTTTAGTAAGTTAGTTACATATTGACTTTGACTGTTTGTGATTGGTGGGCTGCACAATAGGAAACTAAAGTGCTTCACACACAATCATAACTCTTTAAGTTATAATGTGTAGCGAAGATCATGTAAGAACTTTTAAAACTTAGATCTAAAGGTTATAATTCAACTAACCTAATGTGATTAATAAATTAGGATTATAAACAAAGGTCATTTCAGCTTAAATAGAAACTTGGGTTAATAGATTAAACTAGAATTAACCAAACATGACCTAACTATAATAATTAATTAGATGGACTTAAGTAAAGCCCAATAATACTAAGGCCCAACTAAACTAAAGCCCAATAAGGTTAATTAATAATTAATTTTCGTGATAATTAAAATAAGAAAATTAAAGATTAAGTTATAATGGAACTAGGACTCTAGACCAATATCTAAACACTTATTAGTATTCCTAATATAACTAAAACATTTGAAAATCAGTGGTTAGGATTTCATAGGAACAATTAGACTAATTTAATGGTTAGGATTAAAAGTAAGAAACTTTATATCTGATTAGGATTAAGATAGGATAAGAGTAATGATTAATTCACACTAGGACTATGACACTTTAATCTAAAGGTTGTAAATTAACTAATCTAATCCAAGGGGTATAGATTAAAACATGATCCTAAACTGAGTACAACTCTAGACTAACTATAAGACAACATTAAAAACTATATAAGAACACTAGGGGACATGTGATCATTATTCTAAGAGAGAGAGAGAGAGAGAGAGAGAGAGAGAGTGTGTGTGTGTGTGGAAGATTGCTGGAACTAGAAGCTAAGGAGGAAGAACAGTTCAGATTTGAACTGAGAAGAAGAAGAAGAAGAAGATCCAACGAGCTAAAGCAAGGTAAGTAATTCGATTATTCTTTATTTTAGATTTGGATTTAGGTGAGATGCCGTATTCGTTGAATATGACATAGCACATTGAATTCAAACTCAAAAACAAATCGCTTTCATTAAAACTTCAGTTTTTAATGCATGATCATCCTAGCAAAGGTAAGTTATAGTTTCGATTAATATTTTTATTGGGGTAGGTTCGGAATTTAATTTAATTATGAGTCTTTGTTGATGAATTCTGCTAAACAATAACTTAAAGTATCAAAATCGTGCTAATTGTTGTTTTCTGTGCAAACCGACAGGCAACCCATTTGCCGGTTAGCCTACCGATTCACCCAGGAGGCATCTGGCGGACTAACTGGTGTACCGGTTAGCCTGCCGAATGGTCTCATATATACTCTAAGTCCTACTTCGTCTACCGGAAGGCCAACCAGTGTGCTGGTTAGCCTGCGGGTCAGCCAAGGACCCTGTGTGTTTGCATGTATGCCCCTGTCTAGGCTGCCGGTGGCCAACCGGTGTCCCGGTTAGCCTGCCGAACAACCCTATACTTGTTGATTGATGAGTTTTACGTTATGTAATGAATGTCTGAATATTTTTTGTTAGCTTTATATTGATTATCATGATTTATGACATGAATTGATGATTAATTAAATTGATATGTAGTTATATATATTTGATCATATATTATACATGATTCAACTCAAACTAAACACCATGAGATGTATACCATATTTTAAACCCTTCATAATTATCACTTAGGCTTATTGCACAATTGTACACCTAATGTATGCTTAGTTAATGAGCATCTACACTACACTTGCACAGCATAAACCCATTCTTGCATTATTGATCTTGTACGGGTCTAATGCCTTGAATATACCTTATAAATCCATATGATGGATGTTATGGACATAATGAGTGTCATCCCGATATGATATTGGTGAGGAAGTCTTGAATGGACCATTATATGTGTTGAGTGAGTCGCACTCCCAATATACTAATTTTGTTTACTCCCAAGGTAAGGGGATTATCCCAAGAGACTTATGAAAAGATGATAGGTGAGGAAAATTTTGTGTGATGCCCAATATCCGAATCATATGAGGACTTCTGTTAGTAGTTAATGTATGGATCACAAAGGAGAAGTTCACATTGTGGCACCTTGGGATTTGTCCCTATGATGGCAAATAACTAAAGCGCTTGTGACCTCTAGGTCGAAGCTCCTAGAAACTATGATGCGCACATAGAATAGTCCAATTATCACATTGCCATATATTGACGAATGAATCCACCATTGTGGGAAATTCTTGGGTATTGGATTCAGATCTGGTGTGAACATACACTAATCGAATGCCAAACAGCATGCATTAACTTAATATCATATTCATGTGCATAGATTACACGTGGTAATCATCATTATTGTTGCTTGAGCATGTATTGCATACATTTACAATCTGACTTGCATTCATATTGCATATTTATCTTATTATTGCTGTTTAACCTATGTTGTATCATTGGAGTGTGGCTTTGACCCTATTCCAATCTAAAATACTGCTTAATTGTTTTACTTACTGGGCTAAATGTAACTAACGACTTATGACAACAATTTCAGAGAATAATGGAGTACATGATGAGGAAAAAATTTGTGATGATATGGCTGGATTTGATGCATGCATGGAGTGATTTTTACTTAGAATTCTGTAATAGGTTTTATTTTGTTTTTTAGTTAGCTTTTGCTTATAGGGATAGGATTTGATTTAAGCATGAGAATAGGGTATTTTATTTGTTTTTCTGCTGTGATTTTAGTAAGTGTTTTGGACGTAATAACTTAGTTATATTCTGATTAATTTTAGTAAAAATTAATTTCATTAAGTTTTAGTTAAGTTATATGGTTTAGCTCTTATATTGATTACCACTCCTGATTCCGATTGGGGTGAGAGTCACGTTTCAAACATGAGGGGTTCCACATGAATTTCCTTAAGTTTGGGATGTGACACCGATAGAGACCACTTTTCAGTTGTTTTAGGGCCATCGGCACCCACCAATACACCGATGAGGGTACCGATGAAACCCAGGTCTATTTTCTGTGGACAAGGCTTGGGGATTGGATCTATTGACGTAGGGGTTGGACCATTGGGACTTGGGGTTGTGACCACACACCTAATAAGATACTTGTGACACCTAATATAATATATATTGTGATTGATTGAGCATGAGGCTTATGAGTGATTGATTGTGCATGTGTAGTGATTTTGTGATATTTTATGTATTTATGCTTGGGAAGGGATTCCAGTGATGGCTTCCTAAGGATTACCCGTGTGTATGGGCGCATGAATAGCTTCCGAAGGATGTTATCACCGGAGATCCTATTGTTTGTGGGAAAGGATTCTAGTGATGGTATCCTAAGGATTATCAATGTGTATGGGTGTACGGATAGCTTTTGAAGGGTATTATTACCAGAGATCCTACTATTATGATATGATTGAATTTGTTAACATTGTATGATTGTGCATGATGGAATGATTGTTATTGATACAATATTTGTGGAAAGGATATTTGTGATGTTATCTCAAGGATTATTTGTGTGTATAGGCGCACGGGTAGCTTCCGAAGGATATTATCACCGGCAATCCTACTTATTTATTTGATGGCTCGTTCGGGCAACTGGGTAGCGATGAATTGGAATTGAGGATTCTTTGTTGTTGAGGGTAACCGTCCTTGGGTATAAATTCCCTAAAAGGTAATTCGTTGTTGTTTGGATAACCAACCTGCGAGGATCTCCCTGGGTAGTAATTCCTAAATCTAAGGTATGGGTAATCATCGTATAGTGGCCTCCCTAGGTGTTAATCCCTGAATGAGTGGTAATCGTCCTTGTGTAGGACCTCCCTGGGGCCATTCCCCTGAATGCAGGTAAATAGCTTCTAGGATTGTGCTCGGTAGGTTGCAAATCCTACAAAACCACGGTCTACACGTGGGAGTTGTGATTGTCATTGTGATCGGTTCATGCTAGTAGCTCCAAGTATGTGATACTTGGCACCGGTTGATCACCGGATAGGAACTTGCATTAGACTTGCATTCATTCATAACATGTGCATTGCATCATTGTATTGAGCATCTTGTTTGTTTGCATTCATTCATATCATGTGCATTGCATCATTGTATTGAGCTTCTTGTGTGTTTGCATTCATTCATATCATGTGCATTGCATTCATTCATCTCATTGTTTGATTGTTGATATTGTTAAGTTATGGTTATTGACCTATTGACATTGTGGACTGGATGGATATTGACTTGTGGATATTATGAATATTAACTTATTAATATTGTTGGCATTGTATGGTCATTGACCTATTGCTATTGTGGAGTTATGGTTGTTACTTATTGATATTGTGGAGCTGATTTTTATTAACTTGTTGATATTGTGGTTCTCACTTGTTAATGTTGTGTTTGTTGACCTGTTGATATTGAAGAGTGAATGGTTATTGAGTAGTTCATCCTATGGATATTAACCTGTTAACTTGTTAGCATTGTATGGTTATTATGGACTTGTTGATATTATGATTATTAACTTGCTGATATTGTATGGTTATTATTGACTGGTTGATATTATGGAATGTATGACATGTTGATATCATGAAACTATAATGATTGTTGTATGCTAATATTCGAATATATGATTATGTGGATGCTATGGTTATTAATTGATATGATATGGTAGCTGTGATAATATATGGTGATGATGCTAGGAGTTGATATGATAGTGTGTTGTATGTATTATCTTTATGCCATGTTATTCCATGACAATGATATGTTCTGATGTGATAACATGTGATTATATGACCTCCATGATGATTGTTGTGATACGTTGTGTTTGCATGGACTAACGTTTTTCCATGAGGATGGTTGTTAGGTTGTTCATTACTGGGCATTCCAAGCTCACGCAACCTATTTATGTTGGAGGTTAAGGTGGATTGATTGTTAGCATGGATTGGTGTTGTTTTCTATTGATTGCTGCTTTGGATTCATAGATTAGAATTGATGTAATAGGATAGGATCTGTTTTGGTTTACCTTAGTATGTGTTGTAGGCTCTTCTGAAACCATAGTTTAATTTTGAATGTTACTTCCGCATTCTAATATTTGTTTACATGAAACTAAATACCCATGTAAGGTTGGTTTGATTGTTGTTGTTCCACATTCCTTGGTTGGGAACCCAAAGGTCGCATCTCGTGATCGGTGCCAACCCACATAGGGATTCGTGCCACTGGATCCAGGGTGTGACACGAACACCCCGTTCATGGGGCTGCCACACGTTGTGGCTTCAGAAAAATTTGTAATTTTATTAAATTAACAACTATTCTATAAAATTAGAGAAACATAGCTATTCATGAGATGCAAAGCATGAATATTGGTTTTATGACACCTACTACACTTACCAAGGACAAAACCACTCTCTTTTGGGTTCACCACTCATACATTGATTATATTTGCTAAAAATTTGATTTTATGAGTTTTTCATTATTGGGTATATTTATTTGTTTTGGTTGCTTTTATTTTCATGGAATATCATATATATTATGTAACTAATTTCCATACCATTTTCCCCTTCAAACAAGTTCCTATTTTTAATGATTTTTAAAATTTGTAAATCATTTATTTTCAAAAAAATATTAAAAAATAAATTTCGGAAAAATCCAATGGCAGGGGGAAATGGAAGCCCTTATTTTTCTTCATCATAGAAAATTGATTCCTAGTGAAAAAGTTTTATATTTCTTCAAAAACCCCAGTATTATTGCACCGCCAGAGGTGATGTTTCCTCCTGGCAGACCATCAAAGGCTTAACAACTACCTTGAGGAGGGGTGCATGAGGTAGGCAGGCACGCACGGAGGTCAGCATGGCACGTAGTGCTGTGTATATCATAGTGCCCTTCGTTTGGTTCGGTGTTCCTTCATGACCCCCGATGTCCCTAAACGCCCCATGTTATGCCCCGGGCATGGGACTCGACTCGAGAAAAGTTGCTGCCATGTGCCCAATCTTAGCTGTTGTGTTGTGTTGCCACTGGCGCCATGTCTATTGTTGCCTCATGCCCCATGTCCCTTGTGGGCAGCATGCTTGTTTCCATGCGCCCTATTCTTTCTACTGCGTTGTCGATCGCATCGTGCAGGATGCCGTGTTGTTGCGCGCCCCATGCTTGCTGTTGCACTATTATTTTTCACCTCGTGCGGGATGTCGGATTGCAGTGTGCCCAATGCTCACTACCTTGTCCCCCCCTGCGGGTTGCTTGCTTGTTGCCCCGTGCCCCATTCTTGCTACTGCGCTGTCGATTGCACTATGCAGGATGCTATGTTGTTGAGTGCCCCATGGTTGCAGTTGCACTGTTATTTGCCTCGTGCGGGATGTCGGATTGCTTCTTGCAAATTGTACCGTGCGGGATGTCGAATTTCAATGCGCCCCAAGCATGTTATTGCACGGCTGCACACCCCCTTACGGGATGTCAGATTTTTGCATGTAGCAAGCATGGGGAGCGGGGCATGGGGCGCGCGCTCCATGCTCACTGCCTTGTCCCCCTTGTGGGTTGCTTGCTTGTAACCCTGTGCCCCATTCCTCATCATGCGCCATCAATCACACCGTGTGGGATGTTGTGCTCTTGCGGGCCCTACGCTTGTTGTTGCATTGTTATTCGCCTTGTGTGGGATGTCGGATTGCTTCGTGCAGATTGCACCGTCTCGCGCTCCTTTTGGGCCTGCTTTCTTGTTGCCTTGTGCCAGCCCCCTGCTAGCTGTCCCGTGCCCCTTTTGAGCTTACTTTCTTGTTGCCTTGTGTTTGTTGCCTCGTACCCTGATGTTTCCTTGTGCCCCATGTGTGTTGTGTGTTGCCTCTTAAGTGCGCACCATGCTTGTTGCCCTTCTCAATCTGTCACTTGGTTTTGATGATGAAAGATGGTCTCCTCTCAACTATTCATTTGTTTTTGGGTTCGGGGGCTTCGCGCCTAGAGGTGCCACATGCGTTGATTCGTTCGATGGTCTTTCGGTTTGCTTGGCTTTGATGTCTTATGAGTCGCAGGTCATTGGGTTGATCTAATGCTTGTTGGTTTACGTGATAGCGCGTGAGTGGCCATTGGTACATGCGTGTTGTTGGTCTCTGTCACGAACCAAACTTGAAAATCTCAATGGAGTTCCCAAGTAAAGTTGTAACTCTCACCCCATATCCATATGGGAGTGGATAATCAATACATGGCCAAAATCATTGAATTAATTAGGATATTAATAAGATAAAGTAGTAGAAAAGTAATATTATTAAGATAATATCCATCACAAAACAATCTTCAAATAGAAAACAGAGGAAACAAAATAATACTAGTCTCATGCTTCAAATCAATCCCTATTAACTATTAAAAATCAAATCTAGTAAGTACTAAATTACAGCAAATAAACCCTACTACAAGTTCTACTAAAATCACAAAATAAAACCCTAATAATGACTAATATCTTCATAGCATCCTTATTCTCCATCTCGGTCCTCAAGGTCCTTGTGTCCATCATCTATAGGTCCTGAAATATGTTGTGGTCGAAAGCGTAAGTTACACTAGTTTTGTAAGTAAACAAGTCTAACAATATTTAAGATTGAAGTAGGGATAATGCCGTTTTTCAATGGTAATCCATATAAACAATAAATGAGTGAAATATGTGATGTGTGATCAATATGCAATGAATATGTAATATGTGATCAATATGCAATAGTTATGTGATGAGTGATCAATATGAAATAATTATGTGATGAGGATGCTAGTAATTATGTGGTATGAATAATGATGCAATATGATATAATATGCAATGCAATATCCTGATTCAATTATTAATGCATATTGTGCACCTAGCAAGTATAATCACCACATGTGATTTAAGATAAACAATCTAATATGCAATATGTATGCTATGTAGTATTCGTTTAGTGAATGTTCCACATATGATCTCAATCATACTACCCAAGGATGCTCATCCAAAAACCATCCCCCAATACATGGCAGAAATAGTAGATTATTCTATGTGTGCAATATAGTTTCTAACGGTTTTGACCTAGATGGCACAAACCCCTCACTTATTTCCAATCATAGGGACTAATCCCAAGGCATCGCCCAGAACTTCCTTTAAGAACCATACATTAGCCGATCTACTAATAGATTTTTACTCACATGATTCAGATATTGGGTTTTACTGACCCTCAATTATCATCTTTCCACAAGTCTCATGGGATCATCACATAGAACATGTCACACCCCAAAACTCAATACACGATTCCCTATGTGGGACTGTACGGCTTTCAAAGCGCAACCTTCGGGATCCATTTCTGGACCGCAGATTTCCATATCAAACCAATAGGAAATAAAAGTAAAGATGCCTTTATTAATCAGAGTGCGGAAAGTTAACGAAAAATAATTAAAACTTCAAATAACAGTCAATGACTTCAGTTGAGTCATGACCCCCAAACGAATGTAAAAGTGAAGCATAAAACTAACTAAGTTATTACAACTTCAAAATTCACCAAAAGACCTAATCTAAGTTAACAGTAAACAAGCAAATATGCAGCAGCAAGCAAATCCAAATCCAAGTCCAAGGATAGTAATCCATCGGCTATCTCATCCTGCAATATGAAAAGTTGCATGAGCTTTGAATACCTAGTAAGTCAATCAAACAATCATTTGTCCATTTATGATATCAATTGAATCAATCCAAGTCATGGCAAGTCATGGCATTATCAACTTACAATATAACAGTCAAATATGAAGAATAAAAGAATGATATGAGATGTAATGAATGATTCATGCAATGATGATGGATGGATGCTCAAACAACGAATGCAATGATGATGAAATGCGATGTATGAATTAAACTAACTTAGACTTTTAACCACCCTCTTACTTCAAATACAATACAATACCAGATTTCAGGCATAGGCCACTAGGAACAGCTAGATGTCTCATCTTCGTTTCGGGCGCTAACCCATGGTAGAAGGACACCAATGTGCTAATTCAGAGTAGATGCTACTCTCGGAATTCCAACCACAATGCTAACTTAAAAGTGTACAAACTCAAGGTATTCCAACCCGCATAGGTGCTCTCAAGCAACCTACCCTATTTTTAGTCGGGATTTCGACCCACAAGGAATCTAGTCAACCATAGGAATTCATCTAGGAAACCCTTTATTTTTCCCACCTCCATGGCATTCTTAACATTATAATTCAGCCTAACATGCATTAAACAGAATATTAACAAGTAACACATCAATTTCATTGACAAACAATATCATTATCCATTACTACCAAATCTAAGGCATTCTATGGGTACCAAGCTACTGTGGAACTCCAAGGTAAGGTCTAGGGTCTTCCTTGAGTCCTAAAAGTCATCTACAAAGCCAATGGTACGTGTCCACATCAAACCCTACTCAAAAATCCCAGCTGTGTCAATCTGGGTATGCCTTCGGTATCCTAATCAATGTACCGATGGGTGCCTAACAGCTATAATGGTCTAAAATTCAGTCTCTGTCGGTACCTTCGTCGGTGTGCCGATAGGTGCCGACCTGTCAAGTGTCTGCAAGGTATGTTCGATACCCTCATCGGTGTGCCGACGGGTGCCAAACTCTATATTTAGCCTATAATTTGCTCTCTGTCGATACCCTCGTTGGTGTGCTGACGGGTGCCGACCTGTGTATGATCTGGGCAATTCAAATCAAGGGATTTTCATCCCAATGTACCTCGATTTGTTTTTCATCCATTCGAAAGGTCTTAAATCTGTGATTTTAACAAGTAAACGTACTAGAACTTAGTAGAACATAATCATTTCAAATCTTAGCATGTTAAACATGATCATACACACAAACCGTTCAACCATAACCCAATGAAAACACAATGAAACATAATGAACACATGAAAATATGAATTCAATCATATGAAGTCATAAAAGGATTATAAAGTAAGATTTGACTTACCTCTTGCGATCACTAAATCAAACCTCACCAGATTCTTCTTCTTTTCTCCTTATCTTCCTTCTTATTCTTGCCTTGCTTCTTTCCTTTGGCATTGCAACAATGGTTCAAAGGTTTAGTTTCTCATATCTAAAACCACCTATCCACTCTCTCAATCTCACCAGATCTTTTTTCCAACGTCCAAGATGTGGAAGAGAATATATGTATATATCCTTTCTCCACTCTTCTCCCTTAAAACCAATCTTTCCATGCCCATGTACCTAGTACGTATGGGACTAGGAAATAAAGACTTAAATTATTCACCTTACCCGATACTAATCCTTCATTACTCATACAACCCCATATCATATAATAATAACATTAAGACTCCAAATTACTAACTTTAATTATAAAATAACCCTTATACGAATAGCCTGAAAAATTACATAGTTAGATGTCAATAACATACCCTATTATTATATGTAAATTATTTATTAGTTAAGGAACCTTCTAATAAAGGATTCAGGTCACTACAGCCTACCTCCATTAAAAGAATTTCTTCCCTAAAATTGCGTACCTCAATCCATGAATAGTTGTGGATAAGGCTCCCGCATGTCCGACTCCAACTCCCATGAATCTTTCGATTCGTCATGATGTCCCCACTAATAAACCTTCACTAGGTGTATGGTCTTGGTTCTCAACACTTGCTCTTTCCTATCCAAAATCTTCATCGGTTGCTCCACATAAGATACGCCGTCTCTAAGCTGCAACTCTCTCCAATCTAGTACATGTGTTGGGTCTGGATCATACTTCCTTAGCAGTGATACATGGAATATGTCATGAACTGTGAAAAGTTGTAGTGGCAATGCAACTCTATATGCCACACGTCCGATACGCTCTAGTACTTCAAAAGGTCCTATGTAACATGGTGCTAATTTCCCTCTCTTGTCGAATCGCATCACTCCTTTCATAGGGGAAACCTTCAAGAATACATGGTCACCAACTGCAAACTCTGGCTCTCTCCTTCTACGATATGTGTAGCTCTTCTGTCTACTATGTGCTGCTTTTAGCCTCTCACGACTAAGTTTCACCTTAGCAATCGTCTCTTGTACTAGATTTGGTCCAAGAATATTGTTCTCCCCGACTTTTGCCCAACAAACAGGTGAACAGCACGGTCTACTGTATAATGCCTCAAATGGAGCCATTCCATTGCTCGAGTGGAAACTGTTGTTGTAAGAAAACTCTACCAGAGGTAGATGTTCTCCCCAACTACCGCTAAAGTCCATCACACAAGCACGAAGCATGTCCTCCAATACTTGGTTCACTCTTTCAGTCTGGCCATCGGTCTGAGGATGATAAGCCGTACAGCAGTCTAATTGTGTGCCCAAAGCCTTCTGCAATCCTTCCCAAAATCTCGATGTAAATAGTAACCACAATCTGATACAATACTCACAGGTACTCCATGAAGTCGAACAATCTCTCGAACATATTGTCTAGCAATCTCCTTGGTTGAAGCTGCAATCTTCACTAGTAAGAAGTGGGCTAAATTAGTTAATTGATCCACAATCACCCAAATCGAACCCATGCTACCTCATGTCTTCGGTAAACCGACTACGAAGTCCATTGTAATGTGCTCCCACTTCCACTCAGCTACAGGTAAGGTTGTAGTAGTCCTGCTGATCTCATGTGCTCACCTTTGACCTGCTGGCAAGTAAGACACCGCGATACATACTATGCAATCTCTCTCTTCATACCCTGCCACTAATAGTTCACACGTAAGTCTCGGTGCATCTTGGTGCTTCCCGGATGAATGGAATACCTCGACTTGTATGCTTTCTCCAATATCTCTCTCCTAATGTCCTGATCTTCTGGAACACCAAGGCAGCCCTGATATCTGATCAGTCCGTCTGCGTGTACCACCCACTCAGGTTTTCCATCATCAGCTGCTAACAACAGTAGATCCTTGTCGTCGTTCTAGCAAGCTGCTACTCGATGCTTTAACGATGGTTTAGCTACCATGCCGAAAAGGTCACCACGACTCTGCTGGTTCACTGGCTGAACTCCTAAGTCTACTATGGTATCCTAAAGTCTTCATTCCTAGCACATCAATTGAGCTAACACTCCTCGTAGTTTACAGCTCAATGCGCATGTTGATATCCTTCTGCATGAAGATGTACTCCAGACTTTTGTGACTTAAAAACAGTTCAAACTCCTCACCGTATGAATAATGCCTCCAAAGCTTCAATGCAAAGACAACTGTAGCCGACTCAAGATCATGAGTAGGGTAACTACGCTCATGAACGCGAAGCATATGCCACTACACGACCATCTTGCATAAGCACAGCACCCAAGCCTTGCAATGATGCCTCGGTGTAAACCACCATCTTCTGTCCAGCGAAAGGTATGACTAAAACTGGTGCCGCTGTCAATCCCTTCTTGAGCTCCTCAAAGGCTGACTCACATTTCTCATCCCAATTGAACTTCACCTCTTTCCTTGTCAACCGGGTCAATGGTGCTACAAATGGTGGAGAATCCCTCGATGAACCTCCTATAGTTATCACGCCCCAAAACCTGACACAACTTCCCATGTGGAAAGAGCACAGATTCCAACGTTCAACCTTCAAGATTCATTTCTGAACCGCGGATCGCTATCATAACCAAACACCAATGAAATAAAAGAAAGGCTTATCCATTAAAACTG
>JAUPMG010038114.1:0-14376 GCA_031762675.1 Pachysandra terminalis | reverse complement strand
TGCTAGAAAGAGGTAGCGCAATCGCTACCTCACTTCTATAGGGAACCCGAGAGGTAGCGTGAGATCGCTACCTCTCGGCTGGAGCAGGCGAGATCAGCAGAAAAATAAAAACGAGAAAAATAAGAAGAAAGGAATAAGAGTTGTCGTGAATAGTACTCGTGAACAATATAAAGCCCTGTGCTCTGATACCATGTTGTAGCACCATAACATACTCAACTCAATTAGAGAGAGCACTTATATATTAACTAGAGTTAGGGCAAACTGTAAACAGGAAAATAAATAAAACAAAAAGAGATGGACTTATGGACCGTTAGGCCCACTCGCCTGTTATAACAGGTTTGGTTACAAGCTCCAAACACTTTTAGGGTAAATTAGCAAATATGAACATTAATCACAATTTAGAGTTCCTGTGAGGAGAGCATGGGAACACAGTTGTTGTGAAGAGACACACACACACACACATAAGATTGTTGGTTTTCGTCATTCAGATGGGTTTTAGGGCTTTATACTGTACATGTAATCTCCATTACTGTCATAATGAAAAAATTCTTGATCGTCGTATCCATGGACATAATAGGCACACTACCAAACCATGTAAATCTTGCTATGTTATTTATTTGCTTCATTATATTCCTTGGTGATTTGATCCATGTGAGGGTTTAAGCGTCACAAACTTTACACTTATCAATCCAAGAAAGAAAGGACTGACCAGATGTATAAACATGAAGTATCAGTATGCATTAATCAATTATATAATGCATCATATGCACCCAAAGTCACATAGAATCTGAAAAATCATTAGTGTGTCGTTAGATTATTACTTTTGTTAGACAAAAATGGCATCAACTTCAGCAAGGGATAGATGCCTCCCTACAAGATCATTTTTATGATTATTCTTAGGATCAAATAATGAAAAAAGGAGAAAAAATCTATAATATAAAATCATCACCATATTGTTGTGGTTGCATATTCACAACATCTAGCAGAATCCTAGAAAAGCATATAGTCTAGATTAGGACATCTGAATCAACTTAGAATGTTTAAGAACAATTATTCTTTTTTTGCATAAAAATAGTGATTTTTTACAGCAAGAGAATGAAATCAGAAACTTTTTCTGATTTCACTAAGCTCTAACGAGGATAGTCTTATATTTTTCTTAAAAACCATTAAGTCACAAAAATGATCAAGAGTGAAGATTAGATTAAAATGTATACAGTACTGCATACAATTTAAATAGGACAGGAGAGGTGGGTCCACACCGATCATATCAACTAAACAATATGAACTAGGAATATCAAATACATGATCTAAACCAAGGACCAAGTATAAGATAACTCAAAATAAAAATCAACACTTGATATTCTCTGAGTTTTCGCAGCTCGAGATTCAATCTTTGAGAGGAAACCTCGTCAGGTAGTGAGATCGCATATAGGTAAAGGACACTCTGAAATTATGTTAAAGCTTAAAAGTATCAAATTTGATGCAAGTCTGAATGTGATTGACGGTCCCTGCCTCAAGAGACTCACTTATCACGCTGATACTTTAATTGAAGTGCAGAAAACTAGTAATAAGGAGTCCTAAATCGAGCAATGAATAGATGAGAGCATGCTCATCATAACAATGAGCACTCTATGTTGCTCCATGCATGCATGGAGCTTCAGTTGAAGCTACTAAATATTAAATTACCGTGAATTGCTTCTTTAAAGTCAATAAGTACATATCATGTAGCATACTTAATATTGTCATACTGAGTGTGTGCACATTTGGTCGGCGTTCGTAATATGAAACAATTTTCAAAATCCTAAACAAACTACTGGCACTGACTGAAAATCAGTGTGAAACCAATGTGACCGCATACTACAGTTCTGTCAGAAGGATGACATGGCAATCCACATCAATTAGTATAGGTGGCTGGCTAGCACATTTAAATGCTATTTTTATCCATTTTAGTGTCAGAAAGGAGTATTCTAGATTTAACAAGATGATAACTCATTCAACTTTCTTCACTAGCTTACGTATTATGTTGCATTGATCAGGCGTGATCAGGTGCAACAGATGGAATTTGACAAAGGTACCAAGTGTCAGGTACATATAACAAAAAAAAAAGTAGGATCAGTGAACTTGAAAAAAAATATATAAAACAAATATCTAAATGACGCAGAGAAAATAACTATTTCAGTATTAAAATAACCCCTAAGTTCATCATAAAATGGGCTGACTTATGAATTGTACCATATACTCATGGGAAAAAGTAATGACCTTACATATTTGCAACATATATATCGTGGTGTGTGACCTCAAATTTGGTTTGGTTGACATTTACAAAGTGTACCGGAAGATAACGAGGTGTGTGAAATCCAACATGTCGGACAGCAGTTTAGAAGATTCCATGCAACATAGCCAATTTAGTATGGGGGATTACTTTTCAGTTTAGTAATGTTTTGGTGCTCTTAAAAAGATTTTATGTAGAAATGTAGTCTAGTAAAAATTTTATTGCAATGCTTGAGCCAACTTAAACTTACAACTGTTGCTGTGGCTATCATTGTATAGTCAGCCCATCTCAAATACTTCCTTACTTCTCCTCTTGAAGAATGGTACAAACTTGAGGCAACTCCAACTCCAATTAATGAATTAGCATACAATTTGCTACTCAAATTCTTCCTGCATCCTCAGGAAAACAAGATGTTAAACACAATTAAGGAATATGAGATATATTTTCTTTAAATCGGTAAAAGTATGTGTTTATAAATAGATGTATGAAAGGAATTTAAGATAATTTGGAGTCAATCACGGAAATTGAAAAGTAAATCTTGCCTTGGCGCCTGGATTCCAAGGGCAATAAAAGGAAATGATGTAAGAACATTAACAATTCTTTCTACAATGGTCTGATCACCTAAAAAGGGAAAAAAAAATTTAAAAAAATGAGCAAACAAAAATAGAACTCTGCATAAGAGACTGGAATATGTGCACCAAAATGTTGTACTTGGCCTAACAATGATATAGCTTTCGGGGAAATAATGGAAGTATAAATGTATAATACAAGCAGATGCATTTGTCCTTGGAATACCATGAAGATTACATCGGATGGGCCTCAGACATCCAGGTCTCTGCTGCCATATGCGTCTGAGAAGAGAAATACACACAAAAATGAAAAGTTACATTGATAAATTTGTGAATTCTGATAGCAATCAGATTCATGGATGGAAAAACATCAAAAAATTGAGGATGAGTAAGTAGGTTCCAAGAAAGCAAACAATTTTCTAATAAACACTATAAGGGCAGAGCAAACATTCATGTGCGTATGCTGGGAAATCATTACATTTGTACGAGTATAGACAATAAGAATTTGTCTGACTCACTGCATTAGTAACCGCTGAGTGGCACCGACGGCTGATTCTTGAGAGGTTGAATGAACAAAGTCCCGAGATTGAGGAACCTCTTCCATTGTAAATGGCGAATGAGACACCAAACGCACTCCGTGAACCCCATCTAGGGTCCTATAAGGGCTTGCTTTACTCAAAGGACTCATATGCTATTCGTAGATGAGTTGAAGTAGACTGATGTGAGGAAGAATGCCTAGGTCTCAAAATGAAGCACACCAAGCACAAACAAATTTTCCCCTCATATTACTAAGCCAAAAAAACAAACAGGACCGCAATTATTACAGCAAAGACTTAGCATCGAATTCCAAGAAAATAAAAAGAACTAGAACTTAATGTGCATTGCCTTCAGCCAACGAGAAGTATATAAAGCAGTTTTCAAACAAGAATTCTTTTTAAAGAATTTACATCTGATGATATTTAGAATTTCTTATCAGATGTGTAATTTAGTTATTTGTCAGAAATCTGGTCTGAATTAAAAGTTAAAAGGGTAATAAATTATGAAGTCTATTTAAAACTTGGTCATACCAACAACTTTTCTATGTGGAATTTGTAGTCCTAAACCTCTCCAACCGAATCAATTTTCCACTACAAACATCTCCATCCATTTGAAGTTGTCTACACCTAACAATTACCATGATCTGAAGTTTTATAATGAAAGAATTGAGATCCGGATTTACTTTTAAGGAATTCACTAATTTAAAAGCTCTCAGATGCTTCAGGCACTTTACAGACAAGTTTCAAGCAAATCCCATGTTTCAAAAACTAAAAGAAACAGACCCAGTTCAGATCATTCATTACTAAGGGGGGTTTTAGCAAACAAATGGTTAGCAATACCTTATCCACAATCATATAAATATCAGCAGCCAACACTGATCAGTTTTTTTTTTTTTTTTTTTCTCTTCCTTTCAATTTGCCTGGTATCTTTCAAATCATGAGCATAAATTTGGGAAAAATTCATGGAATTAATTCATCTCAAGGTAATCATCTAGATCGCAGTGAGTAAAATCTACCTGGAATCAAGAAGAAGAACAAAGAAACAAAATAAAAAGCAACTCTGCCATTTCATCAATGAGAGAACCTGCAAATGTGTGATGTTGTGCAGCACCTCACATGAAGAGAGAGAGAATCAAAGTTGCTTGGAAGTTGGTTGGATAGGGAGTACAGAAGCAACTGTCGGAGAATGAATGAGGAGGTGTGATGCGCACCCTCAAGAATCTTCCTTGACACTGCGCATATTCGCAAAACTAATTAAAATCTAGGGTGAATTACTATGAGACCCCTTAGGTTTGACACAATGGGAACAAGTACCCTCAAGCCTTGGCTATCACAAACACTATCCCTGTAGTTTGAAAGTATGTTACAACCCTGTTAATAACCGTCAACAGAGTGACGGAAAGGACAAAAATGACCCTGTTATATTTTTTAGCTTTTCACCACCACCACCACCCAGTGGACATTCCTTACAGTTAGGTGGTGTGGGGGGAGAATGAGTTTGTAAGGTTTATAATTTTCTTAAAACAATTAATTTTTTTTTTTGTAGAACTTAGCAAATTTAATTACCTTGTGAATTGTGTGATGTTTTTTCTATTCTTCGTGTGTGTTTATATTGTATATTCAATCTCGCACTCACATAAACCAATGTTTTACCTGTATCATATTTTTAGATATGTAAACAAATAAAAATTATATTTTCTAGAAGAAAATTCTTATATTTAAGCGATGCTTTTGTCAATACATCTTAATACATGTTTATATAAAATAGAATCGTATGGAAGTCCAAAACGATTAAATGAGTTTGTCAAATCATATATAATTTTTAAGATAACGATCTTTTTTTTTGGGGGTTTTGGCTTGGCTCGTGAGCCTAATTATAGAGCTCAAACTCGATTCATTGAGAGCCCTAGTTATAATTAATTAAGAACCAGGTAGATCAAACAAATAATCAAATCATAAAAATCTTAAATCATTACACTTTTATTTTTAGATGAATAATTTTATATTAAATTTATATTTTTTTAATAAAAATATTTAAAAAAATAAATTATAAAATCAAGAATAGAAAGAGAAATTGAAAAAAAATCAAATAAAAAATAAAGACCCACATAGAAAAATGAAGAAAAAAGAAAACCATACAGAGAAAATATAATATCTAAAACAGTCAAAGCAAAAAATGAATAAACCAATAAATAGTAATTTTAATTGACATGTTGTAAACTAGATGGCTCTAGAGGCTTGTAAAAAAACGAATAAAAAAATAGAGGTCTACATGCATAAATACTAGAAAAGCAAAGGGTTTTTCTTTTATCTTAATTCAAAAGTACAGTTATAAATTAGTAGAATTTGAGGACTATGTAAAATTATAACTTACAAATTACTTAGGATAGGGCTGTAAACGAGCTAATCTAGCTCGGTCTACATGCATAAATACTAGAAAAGCAAAGGGTTTTTCTTTTATCTTAATTCAAAAGTACAGTTATAAATTAGTAGAATTTGAGGACTATGTAAAATTATAACTTACAAATTGCTTAGGATAGGGCTGTAAACGAGCTAATCTAGCTCGGCTCGGGCTCGAGCTCAACTCGCATGAGCCGAGCTTGAGCCCAATATTTAAGTTCGCAAGCCGAGCCCAAGCCTAAAAAAAAGCTCATTATTTTTAACGAGTTTGAGCTGAGCTTAGGTAGACTTGGCTCGGTTAAAGCTCATCTCGGTCTAATATATAATATATAAATTTATGTATGTGTATATATATATATATATATATATATATAATATTAAGCATTAAATACAAAATTAATGGTGGTAGTTATTTTATATATTAAATAAAAAATATTAAATTAAGTTTAGTTTTTTTTTTTAAAAATCAAAACTAGTGGCAGATAAAGCATTAAATAAGATTTGTTGTTTTTAAATACAAAGTTAATAACACTTTCATGTATTAAATACAAACCACTTAATTAGTTGTTTTTTTTTTAGCCTTTCACGAGTCAAGTTGAGCTTTTTTCAAGCCAAACTTGAGCCTTGAAAAAAATAGCAAGCTTGAATCCGAAATTGTCTAAAGAGCCTGAACCTAGTCCAGATATTATGAGCCTGAGCCGAGCTGGGCAAAACTCGACTCGACTCGGCTCGGTTCGTTTACAACCTATCTTAGAATGGAGCCTTGGGGGAGCCACTTACTTTGTAAATGCAAAATCAGTCTACAACAATTTAGAGTGGGGTCTTGGGGGGGCCCACTTACTTTGTCAATTCAGAATCTCTCTACAGTAGGATGTGATATAACATTAAATGAACATTATTTTCAAAATTTTGGGGTGGCCATGGCCCCTCTCCACCCCTGGCTCCGCCCCTGGGGGTGGGGTGGTGGTGGACAAAAAATTTCTTAAAATTCTACAATTTTTTTTTGGGTGAAAAAGAAATATGGTCATTTTTGTCCTTATAATCATTAGACAATGTATATGAGGGCATTTTCGTCTCCAAAATGTTCTTATAGTCAGTAGACAATATAGAAGAGGGCATTTTCGTCAAACGAGTTTATATTAGAACGTGAAAATATTCCCTCACTTTGTTGACGGTTAAGGATGGTGTTTGTGATGGATGGCCAAAGTTTCAGGGATACTAGTTGGCATTGTGTCAAACCCAAGGAGTGTCATTGTAATTCACCCTAAAATCTTACGTGTGGATCAGGTGTGGATACATCCACAGTTGAAGTTTGAACTAAGGATGGCGATGGGGCGGGTTAGAAAGAAAATTGCTCCGTCCCAATTGATGGTTTGGTAAGGCATAATTCATTTATCGGGTCGGATACAAGGTTTTTATTCTAGGGATTTTGGATCGGACCGATCCAGGCTGACCGATCTAGATCGTCGATCTTGGTCCGATCCATGTTTTGGATCGTCATTCAAAAAAAAAATTTGGATCGGTCTGATCCAGTCATTGGATCGGTCCGGATTGGCCGATCCGTATTAGTATCACTCGGATTGGTTCGATCCAATGCCAATTGAAAAAAAAAATTAGATCGGACCGGATCAGCCAATTCTTATCGGTATCGATTAGATCGGTCTGATCCAAAGCCACTTGATACAATAGTTTGTATCGTAGCTTGGATCACTCAGGAACGTACAGAAAGACAACACAGAACTTCTTGATTTCAAAAAAGATAATTCTTAAGACAAATAGTATGCAAATTCTCAGAATGTCCAATATTCAGATTCTCTATTCTAGAGATCCCTCTTTTTGATGCATCAACCTCCTTTTATAACATCAGATTCACTCTCTAATCGTTTGCAACGTTTCACGAACAGATTGAAATGTTTGGCTAAACAGGCATTTTGATTTGAATATTCAATATCTAAAACGTTTAATTCAATATGTAACGTTTCAATGAATGTTTTCATAACGTTCGATTAAGTTAATGAATATGACGTTATAAAGAATGGTGATATGTTACTGTTCTGTATTGATTCAAGTCATTTAATGCTATAAGATCTTTGAGAGTCTTGCTCTTTGAGAGTCTTAATAGGACTTATCTTTCTGACCCTCCATTCTTGAAAGTCTAATGTGTTATTTTCCCCTATGTTGAATAAGCTACTTCAAGATCAAAGTCTTCAAAGAATGATTGAATGTCAGGGTATATTCCCTTAACAAAATACAATTCAGGACATTATGACTTCGAAGTGTCACATTGTCTATTTCGAGTGGTTATTTCGAAAGATGACTTCAAAATAGGAATACAATCTTTTCAAAAGATAATTCGAAATACTAATTATCTTAAAGGAATGATTTTGAAATAGTCATTTCGAATGACTATTTCGAAGAGTAGTGAATATCAAGGAGTGTTCCCTTATAATTCATAACTTTATGCTTTCATGTTGATCATTTTGAGTGATTATCTCGAAAGTTGTACTTACTTTACTTGTATGATTGTCCCTAAAAGTGTCATGACTTGGGAATAGTAAACTAGTCATTTCGAGATTCTATCTCAAAATGCCTGCCAATGATAAAAATAGCACTATGTTGATAACTTCTTTATATGAAATGACGAATTGACCCTCTCGAGGTGGTTAATCTAAATGACGAATTGACCATCTTGAGGTGGTTAACCTAAATTGCTCTTTAATGTCTAAGGCAACATAATATTTCGAAAGTTCTCTTTCGAATGAATATTAGTTTGAGGTCTATCTCGAGTAGATCCTCTAACTGTATACTGATTTCGAATAATCCTCGTATGTTAAATGGGCTTTCGAAATGAATTATTCTCTCTAACAAGAATGGGTGTATAGAATTTCGAATATATATTCTCAATTCATAATGCAGCATGTAATTACCTTGCCACGTGTCAAAATATGATTGGATTAAATCAATTTCCATATTGGCTCATCATCAATACGTTGACCATTTCATTTAAAGATAAAATGAATATGTTAAGAAATTGTATATTTTTTTAAAAAAAGTTTTATTTTACTTATATTATTATTGTATCCTAAGTCAGATATGATCCGATCTATGTCCGAACGCGCTCTGGGTAATCAACCCATTGTCTAAAAAATTCGAAAGTGATAAATAATAAACAAAAGTTAATGATTAAAAAAAAAGGACAATTTACACATACCTCCTGTGAGGAATGCATAAATTGCAAATACCTCTTTTCACCTTTAAAAAACCACAATGACCAACCATCCTTCAGATTTGTAAATCGGTCACACTTTCTCTTTTCTGTTAAATCTCCATCTTAGATGGAATTTGCTGAGCTCGGCAAATGTAAAGACAGAAGTATCCTTTTATGTTATAATTTTAAAATAAAAAAATTCCTTACAAAATTTTCCTTTATTACCAATTATATCCTTGTTGAGTTGGGTAAAACATTGAATAGAAACTCTATTCTTCTCAGTAGAAAACACTTACCTGTTCTCTGTAAAAGACTTGAAGTTATGTAGAACATGTAGCTAAAGCATATGTGGATCGCTTCGAACAACAGAATTCTAAGCGGGACAAGTGACGTGCCTAACTTGTCGCACAACATCATTTTTTAGAAACTTCAATATTTATGGTAATTCATGTTTCAGGTTCCATCTTGTTAATTAGACAATTAGGAAGTCAGAAACGTGTAAAATGAGACTTTGCCATTTTTGGTAGAATTACGCAAATCTCCTTATTTTCGATATTTTTCTATTTTGCTATTAGGATTTTAGTATTTATAGGACCTATGTAGCCTGAAGGTCTTCACTTTTTTCAATAATATTTCAGAAGAGTTTTCTCTCATTCTTTTCTCGTGGATTCGAGACTTAAGGAGTTCGACGTGTTCAACTTCTACGATTTCGTTGCGTCAGTTGGTATCAAAGCCTAGTCTGTAAGCCTTGATTGATGGCAAACGTACGAAACAATGGTAATCTCTCTAACGACAACGATCATGAGGTAGAGGTTCTTACAGAGTTCATGGAGTTCCAAAAAGAGACCCAACAAGCGTTGCATACGATCCAGGCAATGCTCGCTAGGTTAATGGTGGGGCAAAACCAAAATCACGAAGACAATGTGGTTCCTATTCGTGCTCCAATACCTCCAAATAAACAGTCAGCTTATGAGGAACAATCCAACAATGATGAGGTAAACGTCGTCGAAGAAGTATTTGGGGGGCGTAAAGGCGTTGGGGGTTATAGGGGTTGTGGAGACCAAGGATCAGGAGAATTTCAGATGAAGATGGACCTACCCAGTTTTAATGGTCATCTGCGTATCGAAGATTTCCTTGATTGGCAGGTCGGGTTGAAACATTCTTCGATTATATGGATATACCGGATGAGAAGAAGGTCAAACTGATGGCCCATAAACTGATAGGTGAGGCATTTGCTTGGTGGGAGCAGTTAGAGACTTCCCACGCACGACAAGTAAAGGCAACAGTGCGGTCTTGGTTGAAGATGAAACGCATGGCACGAGTCAGATTTTTACCACCATATTATGAACAGATACTACTCCAATAGTATCAGAATTGTAGACAAGGAAGTTGAACCGTTGGGGCATATATGGAGGACTTTCACAGGCTTCAATCACGCAATGATTTGATTAAAACTGAGGTGCAACAGATTACTAGGTTTATTGGGGGGTTGCGCGTACCAATTTAGGATCAAGTTTCCATGCCGTCTATATATTCCTTAACTGAATCTACAAAGTGGGAGACGCAATTAGATCGGTCCAACTCGAGAACTCAGGCAGTCACTAGAAACTACTTTGATTCTTCACGCACTGTGTTAAACAAGGGAAAACAGCCTGTGACCTCGCAATCGCCAGTTGGCACTGGGGGGTAGCAGGTACAACCCCTACAGCGGCACCCAATAGGGATATAGCTAGGAATCCATATGTTCGACTTGCAAGAGACAAGTGTTACAGGTGCAGACTGCCAGGACATTGTTCTTACCAGTGTCCACAAAGAGGAGCGGTGAATTTGGTTGAGCAAGGTAAAGAATTTTGTGAGAAAGGGAAAGAAAAGGATGTTGAACAAGAATACGATGAGAATGATGTGACGGGAGCGGATAACAGAGACCACCTTTCACAATCTCTTGTGGTACGGAGTTTATTATTAGCACCAAAGCGAGATGAGCACCCACATAGGCACAATATCTTCAAAACCATATGCAATATCAACCGAAAAGTCTGTGACATAATTATTGATAGTGGGAGTTGCGAAAACATTGTGTCAAGATCCATGGTTAAGAAACTTGGCTTGAAGATAGATTATAAGATTGGATGGAATAAGAAAGGTGTTGAAACAAAGGTAACAGATATTTGTCGTTTTCCTTTTTCTATTGGCCAACATTATCTTGAAGAAATTGTGTGTGATGTGGTTGAGATGGACGCCTGGCATATGATTTTGGGCCGGCCGTGGCAGTCCGATGTTGATGCTACACATAAGGGTAGAGATGATGTATATGTTTTTACAAAGGGGGGTCAAAAATTACTCTTGTGCCTTCAAAGGGAGAGGATTCACCTAAAACTTCAAAAGTGGAGGATAATATTTTCTCCTTTCTAGCATTAATGACTTTCAGGTCGAGGTAAAGGAGACGAAGCAGATTTACGCCCTAGTAGCCCACGTGGTAGTGCAAGCCGAATCTGCTATAATTCCAAAAAAAGTTGCAACCTATGCTTTACGAGTTCAAGGAGATCATACTAGAGGAACCAAGACGGTTACCCTTGATGCGCGACATACATCACCATATCGACTTGGTACCCGAGGCTAGTCTACCTAACCTTCCACACTACCGGATGAACCCAAAGCAGAATCATATTTTGCAGGAACAGGTAGACGATTTCATATAAAAGGGGTTGATTCGAGAGAGCATGAGTCCCTGTGTTGTACCTGCATTGTTGATCCCAAAGAAATATGGCAATTGGCGTATGTGTGTAGACAGTCGTGCTATTAAAAAGATAACCGTCAAATACAGGTTTCCCATACCATGATTAAAGGATATGCTGGATGGGTTCACAGATTTTCTCGAAGCTTGATCTGAGAAGCGGATACCATCTGATTTGCGTGAGGTCTGGGGATGAGTGGAAGACTGCGTTCAAAACAAAAGAAGGCATGTATAAGTGGTTGGTGATGCTGTTTGGACTACCCAATGCTCCGAGTACCTTTATAAGGCTGATGAACCATGTATTGAAACCTTTTATTGGCAAATTCATTGTCGTTTATTTTGATGATATATTAATAAATAGCTAGACCGAATTAGAGCATGTAGCACACTATAGAGATGTACTAATAGTTTTACAGGAGAACAAACTATATGTCAACCTGAAGAAATGCAATTTTATGACCAATAGCTTATTGTTTGTGGGGTTTGTGGTGAGTGTTAAAGACGTTTGAGTTGATGAAGAAAAGGTAAGGGCAATTCAAGAGTGGCCAACTCCGAAGACAGTGATTGAAGTTTGCAGTTTCCATGGTCTGGCAACCTTTTATAGATGGTTTGTCAGAAATTTCAGTAGTGTTGTTACCCACATTACTGAATTCATGAAGAAATGGAAGTTCCATTGAGGGAAAGAGGCAGAGCAAAGCTTCGTGTTAATTAAAGAAAAATTATCCACGGTACCTGTCTTAGCACTACCAAGTTTTGAGAAGTTGTTTCAAGTAGAATGTGATGCTTCTATTGTGGGGGCGAGTGCTGTATTATCACAAAAAGGTCGACCTATTGCGTTTTATAGTGAAAAACTTAGTGATGTTCCCCAAAAGTGGCCGACATATGAGCTGGAACCATATGCGGTCTTTCGTGCCTTAAAGCATTGGGAGCATTACGTGATACAGAGAGACTTCATATTATACACAGACCACCAAGCTTGAAAGTTTATCAACATCCAGAACAATATCAATAGAATGCATGCCCAGTGGATTTTGTATATACATAAGTTCTCATTTTCATTGAAACAGAAGTCAGGCCAACTGAATAAGGCCGCAGATGCGTAGAGTCGACATGCGTCCTTGTTAGTAACCTTGCGAGCTAAGGTCATTGGGTTTGATTTCCTTAAAGAGCTGTATGAAGAAGATGAGGATTTTAGTGATGTTCGGACTAAGTGCCAGTTGGGCAGATCCAAGGAAGGTATGCTCATCCAGGATGGGTACTTGTTTTGGGGAAATCAATTATGCATCCCAAGAAGTTCACTATGGGAGCAGATTATCCATGAGTTACATGGTGGTGGTTTGGGTGGACAACTGGGACAAGACAAGATCGTGGCTTTGGTGGAAGAGCGGTACTGTTGGCCTCAGTTGAAGCGAAATGTGGGCAATCATGTCAAAAAATGTTTGATTTGTCAAACCGCTAAAGGCCAATCTCAAAATACTGGCTTGTATTTTCCTTTACCAATTCCAGACTCACCTTGGGTGGATCTGTCTATAGATTTTATAGTGGGTCGTCCACGAACTCAAGCAAGTATTGATTCTGTCTTTATGGTTATTGATAGGTTTTCCAAGATGGCACACTTTATTCCTTGCAAAAAGACATCCGGGGCTACAAATGTGGCAAACATATTCTTTAAGCAAGTGGTTCGATTGCACGGTGTTCCACAATCTATCACTTTAGACCGCGACACCAAATTTATTTCTTATTTTTGGAAGACTCTTTGGAAGATGTTTGACTCGTCAATAAATTATAGTAGCAATAGTCATCCACAGACAGATGGGCAGACGGAAGTGGTGAACCAGACCTTGGGCAATATCATTCGTTTTATTTCTGGTGAGAAGCCAGAACAGTGGGACCTTGCACTGGCACAAGCTGAGTTCACTTATAACAGCATGGAGAACAGGTCGACTGGAAAACCACAATTTGCAATAGTAAATTGTTTTTCACCAAAACATGCATTAGATTTGGTGCCATTGCCTAAACTTCCTGGAACCAGCATTGCAGGTGAGAACATGGCAGAAAGAATTCAGGCCATTCAAGAAGAGGTGCGAAAGAGGCTCGAGGAATCCAATGGCAAGTATAAGGAAGCGACTGATAAGCAAAGGCGTGAGAAGGTCTTCAAAGAAAGGGATTTAGTGATGGTATATCTGCGCAAGGGAAGATTCCCTATAGGAACTTACTATAAGTTGAAGAATAAGAAGTATGGTCCTTACCAGATTATCAAGAAGATTAATCACAATGCTTATGTTGATCTTCTGAAGGATATGGCTATATCTCCTACTTTCAACGTAGCTGATGTGTTTGAGTACTACCCACCCGATGAACCTAGTTATCTACAACCTAACTCGAGGTCGAGTTCTTTTGAAGTGGGAGGGACTGATGTAGAACGTGTAGCCGAAGTATACGTGGATCGCTTGGAACAACAAAATTCTAAGCTTGGCAAGCGACCTGCCTAACGTTGCGCAAAACATCATTTTTTAGGAACTTCAATATTTATGGTAATTTAAGTTTTAGGTTCCATCTTGTTAATTAGACAATTAGGTATAGGGGTGCAACTCGGTTCGGTTTGGTCCGGGTTGACCTGAAACCAAACCCAAACCGAAGTCAATACATATCAACCC
>JAUPMG010038103.1:0-14376 GCA_031762675.1 Pachysandra terminalis | reverse complement strand
GTTATGGATGACTAATCCTTGGGTGGATTCCCAGAATAGTTATGGAAGACCATCCTTGGGTGAGAATTCCCAGAAAATGTTATGGATGTCTAATCCTTGGGTGAGAATTCCAAGAATAGTTATGTTTGGAAACCAGCTGACCACCAAGAGTGGTATGTGATGTCTCGCGGATATTGTGGAACTTGTGATTATGGCCTTGATTAATATTATTGATGTGAATTAGCCTTGTGTGTGATACACAGTTGATTGCAAGTTAAGCTTGTAATTCTATAGTCAAATCATTTCAGAACTTTGAGATTGGGTGATCTAGAAACCTAGCGTGATTAAATTTCGGGGACGAAATTCTGTTAAGGAGGGTAGGTTGTAGTGACCTAAATCCCTTAATCTAATTTTCCCTATTTTAACTTAAATTATTTCTTCAATTAAATTCTAATTAAATCCCTAATGGCATAATCATAAATATGAGCTATATTTAATTGGTAAATAATTAGAATAATTATGGGCAGTGTAGTAATTAAACAGGTTAGGGGTATTAATGTGATTACTTGAGTTAGGAGGGGTTAATTAGTAAATTCCTTTTGGTTAAATGTTCAACCGCATAGACTGTGCGGTGAACGGTTATGTGCACGTAGCAGTGCACGTTTGGAGATTGAGGGAGAAATGGGAGAAGTTGGAGGGAACCAACTTCTTCCTATATCAGACTTCATCCGGATTCAGAATTGAGTGCTAGTGAGAGAAAAAATTCAGGGAAAGAGAGGGAGAGAAAAACAAAGGAACGAATTCATCTTCTCCGATCGACTTCCCCGACAGCCTCCTTCAATCCAAACAACCCAGAAGATCACCCAAACCTAGCAACCCCCTTTGTTTCCAACCTTCAACACCCTCTCACCTTCAAACCCAATACCCGAGCATCTAACCTCTTCTTCCCTGTTGCCTTCTCCACCGTCTGCAATTTTTGTTTTCAGCTACCATCGTCTCTTTCCAGCGAACCAAATCCGCAGTACTCAGTCACCTAAACCCACCTAAAACCTCACTCCGTTTTCAATTGTACAAACTAAACCGTCGTCCTCTAATACTCCATTGTTGCTGCTGAGAACAGCAGCAGTGAACATTGCTACACCCACGTATTCCATCCTCTTGTGACTGTGACGGCGATTCCCGGAGACGGTCGTGATTCCAACGACACCATTCAAACCCCATCCTCTCACTACTGTTGTTACAACAGCAATAGCAGGTCCACTTCCCTTACCTGAAATCCCTCCTATATCCTCTGTCTCTCAACCTCTCTCTGTTCCTCCTCAACCCAACTCTTCATATCTCCTCTGCTGCTGCACACACACATTAGCCGTAGTAGAGCACCTATTGCAACCTCCCACCTTCCAACAACACCTGCAAACTCCTCTCAGTCTCAACATCTCTTAGAAACACCACCTGCAACAGACCCCATCTCGAATTGTTGTACATTTCAATTGTTGTCGACTCAAGCAAAGCCTGATAAGAGCATAAGGAAATCATATTTAGGCTGCTACAGAGGAAGAAGGAAGAAGAAGGTCTCAAGTATAAAAACCCATTCTAGTACTTCAATCTAATTCGAAAAAGGTAAGTGCCATTGCTGCTATTCTTTGTTCATTGCTACAGTCGAAATATGATTAGAATGTATACTGTTTAGAGTTGCAGAAAGGAATGTTATATACAGAGCATAATATAGAGCACGATAGTTAATTACAAATATGATTTATAATCATTGATAATAGGTTGTATGATAAGTATATGCATTGTTGATTGATCTAGGAAGATTATAGTTGAGGTGTAATGAGAATTTGATCTAAAACAGAATCGGAAAATGAAACAGATACATGCTGGAGCGCGTAATTAATGTGTTGTACATGTTGTATATGAAGCCTTAATGGTGTGATCGAGCACACAGTGTGCGATCAATCACAAGGGATCGAGCACACTGTGTGATCGATCACAAGGGATCGAGCACACAAGGGGATTGAGCGCACAATTAATGGTCTTTATGTGAGGCATTAAGTGTGTGATCGATCACAAGGGATCGAGCACACAGTGTGTGATCGATCTCAAGGGATTGAGCCCTTATCAGGGGGATCAAGCATAATGAACTACACTGTCACACAGTGCTTAACCCGGTTGTTTTATTAAACAACACTTGACCCGGTTAGACAGTTGTATGGTTTATTAGTCTGACTTGACTCGGTTTAGGTAGTGTGGAAGTTTGGTCGAGCTATTTGTGATCTAACAAGGACCATGTGACGACCGTGTGCCAAATTTTACCTACTTGTAGTTGACTCTGAGCCTACTTGTTGATGATTATTTGTTTACTATGTGGCTGCTCCCAAATCTTGCCAACTAGCCTATAACCTGAACTCACTTAATTGGAGTTGAGACTCCAATGTATTGGAAATTGTGACCCTAAGTGGTAGAACCGACCTGTGTTTGTTTAATCGATGGTAGGATGTCTGTGATGGTTTCAAAGGGATTATCAACGTGTATGGGCGTGTGGATAGCGGTTCCTTGGATCGTATCACTAAGATCCTAATACGTAATGATGCATGTCATACTGTGTTAGCTTGGTTGTTAAGTGTGCCGGGAGGTGGAAATAATTAGGTTGACTAGTGCTTTAGGTTGAAAGGCCTACAGAATAAGGGTAGGACTATGATCCTACACGGCTCCCTGGGCCTCGAGTATTGTACACTCGTTAAGACAGAAGATGGTGGTGGACTTAGTACCATGGGTTAGCGCTCGGAACTAAGCGAGGGGCATCCGACTGTTCCTGTGGATTATTCCCGAATTGTTACTTGGAAGATTTGAGGGACACTTAACTAAACCAAGACAACATAGGCATTGCATATCATACACATGTATTCATTGTTTGAGCATAACATCTAGATCATGTGAAATGACATTCTTATCATTATCATCTCATAATTGAAATGCATATCGCATTTTTTTATATTATTGTTTTATCTCTATGTTACATGTTGGAACTAACAATGTGACTAAGGAAGACTGTAATGGGACTTATATGAGCATTCCAAGCTCACTGCAACGTGTGATGTTGCAGGATGATTCTAGAGGCTGAGGATGTGAGCATCGAGCCGGATATGTTTTTCCTTATCTGTTTAGCAAAACTACTTTATTTTGTTTTTATTAGAATTGTCATAAATGGCCCATCTGAGTGCCTATGTTTAAATTTGAATTCCGTTGTAATTATTGCTTTTGCTTCCGCACTCTGTTGATGAATAAAGTTGTCTTTTATTTCATCTTGAAATTTTGGTAATGGTATGGCAATCCGCGATCCAGAAATGGATCTCGAAGGTCTCACCTCGTGATACGTGCCATCCCGCCTTGGGATTCGTGTCACTCGGTCAGGGGCGTGACAGTTAAATTAGCAAGTTGAAAGGTTAAATTAGCAAGTTGAAAAGTTAATTATCAATTTGAAGGAATATAATCAAGAATGTGAAAGGAAAGTTCCACCGGTACGATGCTGGCAGGGTTCCGGCACGCCGGTGGGGTCATCCCATAGGATGGTGGTTGGCTTGGCTCAACTGGCAGGGTTCCGGTGGGATGCCGGCACACCGGTTGGGCTAGACAAATATGATTGGTTGTGTCAAGGCATCCGGTAGGGTCTATCGGCACACCGGTTCGTGTCCGGCAGGCTAGGCAATGACCTGCCCTGCCCAGATCAAGGTTTTCTGGAGCCGGCAGGCTAACTGGCACACCGGTTAGGCCACCGATGCAAGGCAAGAGGTTTTAAGGTTAGGGATTTTTCAAGGTGAATCATCTAAACTTCCTAGGGTTTCGTGCATCATTACTTGGTCAGTTTATCCATTAAATCCTATTTGGTATTAACAGTACTTTTCAAATCTTGGTTCTTGGTTTGTTTTTATGATTAAATCTTAACATGAAATACATAAGTGATTAATATCCTGCAATCTTTCTAGGTTTCATTAGTAAGATCATGGGGAAGGGTTTTACATGCATGAATGAATGGAATTCCTCATGATATGACATTACATGGAGAATAAATACACAAGAATAAAGGAAAACCCACAATGAAGATGCTGAAGAACTGCTGCCATTGAAGAACTGCTAGATCTCTTCTAGTTTTCTGATCTCTTATTCTTCTTCTTGTTCTTCCTAGGTGATCCCACAAATTTAGATGTGTTCTAATTCTTTACCTTGCTTAGTCAGTCTTATTTTACATGTTTTAGGAGTTAGGCTTGTATTAGGATTGTTAGTTGTAGTTTATCTATAAATCTAAAGTCAAAATCTGATTTTATCTTAGTCTTTAAGTTACCTAATTAATTTTGCACGAAAATCAGGTATTAAATAATCTAATTAGGCCTTAGTTAATTAAATTGGGGTTTAATATTAATGGGCCTTACTTAAGTTCAGCTTAATTAGTCATTAGAGTTAGGTCTTGTTTGGCTAGTACAGATTACTTCATTAATCATTGTTTTTAGTTAAGTTGTAAAGCTAAGTTAATGATCCTAATTCTTTCACTATAGTTTATAGTGTTAATTATGTATTATTAAAATAGTAATCTTAAGTTAGATTATAGGTATGAAGGGTTTAATTACCATTCTACCCTTTATATCAAAGTTCTTTTTAATCTGTATTTTTCAAGTCTTTACAGACCGGGCCTTAGGTACAGGCGCAGCAGGAGAATGGCCATAGAGAGCAGCCGAGCAGGGGGGAGAAGGACCAGCAGAGAGGTGCGCAAATAAACCAGCAGAGGGAGACGGCTGGCTAGCAGAGCCAGGCCCAATACCAGAGGAGGGTACAGGGGCAGTCAACGAAGAGGAGACAGGGAGGGAAGGGAAGGGGGAGGGCAGAGAGAAGGAAAGTGCACTAAACCCACAGGGGTAGGGAGCAAGCCCAAAATAGGAAAAGAGTCAGGGAAATACAAAAGAGCTACCTTAGGAGAAGAGCCAGGACAGGGAAAGGGCTGGAAAGAGGAAAATACGAACAGGGAGGGGTCGGGTCAAGCGAGAGACCCGAACCTAAAGAGAGGGGCAAATAGGGGAGTTGGCGAGTAGCAAGACCCGACCCACATAGGCATTCCTTGCAGACCCGGATGAGGCAGGGTCGAGGAAGGAGAGAGGGGAGGAGCATGCCGGGCCATACGACGGAGGAAGGGGAAGTAAAGGATGCGAGGAAGGAGAGAGGGGAGGAGGAAGCACCGGAGTCAAGGGAGGGGGAGAGAGAGAGAAGAAGGGAGTGGAAAGGAGGAGGAGGAAGCCGAAGGAAGCAAAGGGAAGTACTGAGGGGAAATAGCAGAGGGAGGGGAAGGAGTAGGGGCAGGACAAGTAGGTAAAAGAGGAGGAAAAGGTTCGAAAGGGGTCAGGGTAAACCTGGCAGCACGAGTAAGAGGTTTCGAGGAAGGAGCACAGGGAGGAGAAGGACCAACAAGGGAGGGGGAATATGTAGCTCTACGAGCTTTCCTCCCCATAGAACAGGGGAGAGAAATAGAAAGAAACTCAAGCAAAAAAACCAAGGATAAGCAAAGAAGCCAAAGAAGGAGAGGAGCGTCGGGTTCTGGTAGCGAGGCCCGAGGAGACTCAGTGCATGCCGAGGGAGAGAATAGTTATTTGCAATTATATGCGATGTCAATGTATGATTTAGTCCCTTGATTGGTTAAATTAATATTTATATATCATGTTTAATTCGATCTAGTAATGATTTTTACTAGTTTATAATTATTCTACATGATTTCGGATTGAACAGGATTGAAGAGTTCAAATTTGAGGCTTCTGGGACAAATCTGAGATTCAGTTCCCGCAACCAAAAATGCACAGAAGAGTGACCCATCAGTAGGTACCGGTACACTGGTGGTGCTACCGATAGGGACTAAAAATACGCTAAAAAAGCCCATCGGCAGGCTCCGGTACACTGGTGGTGCTTCCGACGGGAACAAAGTATTTTATTTATATTTTTCTTGACTTTCTCTGTTTTTAGGAACATAATGGTTGAAGTTTTTGTTCAATCCAATAAGTATAGAAATAATTATGATTTAAATACTAAAGGGGTGTCAAACTTGGAAAAAATGGCCTTCGGCAAGTACCTCGGTGCTACCAAGCTACCTACCAAGCTTCAATGGGGTCTAAAGTTTAAGGACACCTTAGAATGGGCATTTTGAGTTGCTTGTAGTGTAGATTGATTAGTTTTATAAATTTATGATCTATTACGTACTTGTACACTCGATAGGATACTTATGATGGCTTCTAGCAGATTATCCGCGTGTATAGGTGCGTGGATAGTTTCTGACAGGAATTAGCGTCGGAATCCTAAATTGATGATTTATATGGATGACCTTTGTACTAAATGGATGTTTTTTGTTATTTATGATTGTCATATGTTTATTATATGCGGAAAGGATACCTGTGATGGAATTCGGCAGATTATTCGTGTATATAGGCGCACTGATAGCATCTGAAGGGTGTTATCACTGGAAATCCTACTGATTGGTGGAAAGGATACCTGTGATGGCTTCCGGCTGATTATTCATGTGTATGAGCGCATGGATAGCTTCTGACGGATGTTATCACCATAAATCCAACTGATATATGGGAATAATAGATCGTCTGGTCAACCAGGCAGTGACAGAATGAGGTTTGAACTGAATAGCTCATCCGGTCAACCGGGCAGCGACAGATAGAAGTTTGAACTGAATAGCTCGTCTGGTTAACTAGGTAGCGTCGGATAGAGGTTTGAATTCTACTTTATTTATGGGTAATCATCTTACAATGGCATCCATGGGTTTAAATCCCTAAATGCAAGTGGGTAATCACCTTATGAAGGCCTCCCTAGGTTTAAAACCCTAAATGCAAGTGGGTAATCCTCTTACAAGGCCTCCCTAGGATCATATCCCTAATTGCAAGTGGAGAAATAGCTACGAGAATTGAGCCAGGTAGGTTGAAAATCCACAATGTACACGTGGGAGGTGAGGGTACGCGATATGGTGAGAGTGAGCAAGTGTACCAAGTATGAATTACTTGGAAAAAACGACTGATCACCAGAATTCGCATTCATTGGCATACATTAGCATTTATCATTGTGTGTTGCATTGATCGTGTTTTCATCATCATAGCATTCATTCATTAATCATTCATCATTCATCATGTTTTCTACATTTTTATATTATACTTCCTTTATACTCGTTGTTTGTAATGCTCAAGTAATAGTGTGGATAATTGCTAAGACTTGGTTCATGAGGTGATGTTTGTGACTGTATTTCTCTCTTTTAACTATATCATGATATTGTTGTAATTGTGTTCTTGGATCATAATATTATATGAGGATGGGTGACAGAATTGATTCTTACTGGGCATTCCAAGCTCACGCAACTTTTCATGTTGCAGGTTGAGGTGGGATGAGGATGAGTATGAGCTAGATGCTGCCATGTGATTTACTTCAATTTTAGTACTTTTTAACTATGTGAACCATGGACACATTGGATGTAATAGGATATGTTTTTTCATTTTTTTTCTATGTTCAGTTGTGTTATGGCTCATCTGAAGCAATGGATTGATTTTAATTTTATTTTTACTTCCGCACTCTGATTTGATGTAATAAAGTTTTATGCTATTAATTCAACGGAATTTTAGTAGAGAGATTTTCTGGTTTGCCGCGTTCCTTGGTGGGAACCCGAAGGTCTCACCTCGTGATCCGCACTAGCCACATAGGGATTCGTGCCACAGGATCCGAGGCATGACTGAATGGTATCAGAGCTTTAGGTTAGATTACATAGGGTTAAAAGAACATAGAGGAGAACATCAGGATTCATATGATTGCATTTGTGTGTTGTGTGCACAACATGATTTGTGAGATTACCTATTATGATTACCCTAAGTTAAGGATCTAGAGACTCTTAAGTTTGGTGAGACTTAAGAAGAAACATGAAGACATGTAAGCCTAGGAATCACATGATTTTGGTGGTGTGCTTAACATGACTTCTTTGTTGAATTTTGTGAATGATATGATTGTTTCTATGTTTTATGCTTGAATCCATATTAAGTTAAAAATATCATAACCAAGCATAATTGACTGTAGGATTGGGTATTCTAGAAATCTATTGTGATGAATTTCGGGGACGAAATTTCCTAAAAAGGGGAAGACTGTAGTGATTAGGATCTGGAAATTAATAATAATAATTAATTATGTGATTATTTAACAGTGTTAAATAAATATAAATGAAATTAGATTTTAATCGATGGTGACTATATAGTATAGTAGGGCAGATTCGGACTAAGCCATAATTAAGTGGAAGTGTTGCGGTCAAATTATAATTAATAGGATGTATAGGGAATAAGAAGTAATTAATTAAAGTTTAATTGGCTGAGTTTTGAATTGGGCGTGTGAATCATTAATTAGGATTAAAGTTAGTTTAGTAAGTTACATTAGAATTAAAAGAAAAAGAGTTTTTAATTCGTAGGGTTTGATTTTGAGAAGGTTCTTAGTGAAGAAGCTTACCTTATCAATTAGGTATATATGTGGGAAGTTAGGATATGTTTAGGAAGTGAATTAAGTGAATAAGGGAGGTTATATTTATGAGGCTTTAGGTCCGGTCTCAACCCGCGATACAAACACTTGTATCACCGGGTTATGGTCCAGGCGGTCCAACGACCGGTCCCTCCGGTCCGGCGCCCGGTACCACCGGTTTGCCTGTCCGGCAATCGATACTGCCAGTCGTGTAGTCCGGCAACCAATTCCGCCGGTCCGGGGCCGGTCTGAAATTTTTTAATTTTTTTTGTTTTCTGTACCGGATCCAGACCAGCCGGTACCACTCCGGACGGGATCGGTCCGGCGACCGGTTCCGGCCTTTAAAGCCTTGGGCTCCATTCAACAATACCGACAAAGATGTTAAGGAAATGCACATGTGAATCAGATTGACGAAGCTCTCCGGAAAACGCAGTTTGAGCATAGTTGCGATGATAAAACTCCATTCGATTCTATCATATGCCCGATTCTCTCTCTCTCTCTCTTTTATTCGGACAACTCTTCTTTCGTCTTTCAGTCTATTTCGTTCTTCTAAAAAGTAATACAAACTAGAGATGAAAAAAAAAAATCAGTAATTTATTTTCTCTTTGTTTCTCTCTTCCGATATGTAACTTAATTCTCTCTCTTTTGAACTACATATAAAAACTCTCTCTCTCTCTTTCTCTCTTATGGAGATACACCTCTGTTTACCACCAAGAGCAACCACCATTCAGAATATAAAACACAGGTTCTCTATGATTTTCCTCTCAGATGACCCTCTCCAAAGATTCAAAATCCAGACATCTTCAGAAGGTTGGCAATGGGTCTTCAGTATTTCTTCCCTATTTTTCAATGGAGTTCGAGTTATAGTTTAAGCCTTTGCAGATCTGATATTCTCTCTGGACTCACCATTGCAAGCCTAGCAATCTCACATGTAAGGACCAAGCTAGATCATTTCATCTCTCTCTCTCTCTCTCTCTCTCTCTCTCTCTCTTTGGTCTTAACCACGTGGTGTCCCCACACCCACTTGGGTGTGGGACTAATCCACGTTTAGGGCGGGAGCAATTATGGTAAACCCCTGACCACGAGTGCTTCTAGTGGGATTTGAACTCCAGACTTACCTCCGGAGACGCCCACTAGAGCCCAGCTTGCTACCAGCTGAGCCACACATCGGTAGTTTGCTCTCTCTTTATATATGTGTATGTTTGGCTGTAGTAATAGTAGTTGCAGTATCATCTTCTAGAATAAATAATTAATTTTTTTTTCATGGTTGTTTCAAACTATTCGAAAATATGAAAAGAAAAATATTTATCTTAATATTATTTTCTTGATTTTCCAATAAAACAAACAGATCCTAATGGGTTACTTGATCTACAAATTTGTTTCTGGGTTTTTTGATAAAATTAATAACTATTTTTAATTTGAAAGGGTTTTAAGATATTTTCAAGCTGACCTTTTTATCCAATAAAGTACAAAAACATTCCTCCCGAGTACAAGAAATGAGAAAGTCACAAAAAGGAACTAATTAAGTAAATTTCAAATTTTCAATTACTGATTCTGTTTATTACACAACAAGAAGAGATCAAGAGCTCTAAATGAAAGGAGAACCAAAACACAGAAATCCTATGATGAGAAGCTGCAGATACAGATTAAAACACACATTATCTTCCTTAAAGCAGTCTTCTCTTGCTCTGAACAGTGTTTGTAGCCCAGAGTGCAGCCCCATATATCACCACATTGCCGTCACTTTGGACGATCAGACGATAATTGTTCGGACCTCGAGCAGTATTACTCGTCCACACAATGTCGCTGCCGGAGATGATGGCGAGGTTCCCATTGTTTTGTAGAGTAGCCCTACACGAGGCGCCTCTACCGTTGGTACCAGAATTCCATAGGGCACGGTTTTGATTCACATACAACACTAGGTTGCAGTCTGCTTGCATTATAAACCTGTAAGGCCCGTTTTCAAGGAATTCGTTGGTGTTAATGCTCTCCCCATTGAAGAGCATGTCCTCTGCTATTGCACCATTGAAGAGTAATATAGAGAAAACTACAAGACATGATATGAAGTTGAGCTGTGCCATTGCACTCTCTTTGGAGAAGAAGTAGCAGTAGTAGAAGAGTAATTATAATGGGTTGAGTTGAAAAGTGATGAATGTAAGCTTCTTATATATAATGATTTGAGGCTGGAAATATGGACTTTTATTAATATTATATAACGGTCCAATTCATGAAAAGGAAGAAAAGTCGTCGGTCGACTATTTTGACTTCGGCCCATCATCAAAGTTGGAATAAGTTGCGTTTTGTCCGGCTTCTATAAGTACTTTGGTTTTTTTGGTAATGTCTATAAGTATTTATTGAAGCTTATAGCTTATATAAGCACTTTTTTAAAATTAAATGTGTTTGGATGCACTTATGGGTAAGTGCTTACCCATAAGCACTAGGGGAAGGTTACCCATAAGGAGTAGCTGCTCTCACAGCTTCTCCCAATCTCTTATGCGTTAAACTATTTCACAACTTTAGTAATATTTTTAAAATACCCTTGAACTTTCATATTCACTTAAATAAATTGTATTTCAAAACTTTATTAATATTTTTATAATACATAGTTTGCCCTTAAACTTTCATAAGTACTTAAATAAATGTATTTTCCAAACGCTATTTTCTTCAATTAAATAAGTAATTTATTGTTGTTGTAGATAAGTGCTCTCATTGAGCAACGTATTTATTAAGTGTTTATCCATAAGCACAAACTGGGCCAAACGCAGCCTTCAGTTTGGTTTAGGGTTTTTAATTTTTTTTTTTTTTTTTTTTGGATAATGGTTTAGGGTTGTTAGATTTATGGGTACCGGTTTCATCAGCGTATTAATGCGACATTATGTGATTAATGCCGTAGGAAAGATTATGAGGTTATATCACAGACAGTCTGGACTCGTATGATCTACTGATATACTAACTCTATCATATGATGCTTTTTGATAGTCTTACTATCATTCTTATTAGAAGGTACTACCGAGTTGGTCGACAGAACCGACATTTTCTGATCTGCATGGTAAAAAAATTTATCTAAGTCGTCAATTTTTTTTAACATGTAAAATCTCAACCGTTAAGAATGGTTGGTAGTATGCCCAGGGCGGCATAGTAGAATTCTACCATATGATATGACTGGTCAAATGAGAAAATGGGAATCCAACTCAAAGAGCGTTTGAGTATGAACCCTAAATTTGACCAGTTTGATTAGTTGACCAAATCAAGTTCTTGATATAAATGGTAATTGTTCTATACGCGTGATGGTTAGTAATCAATTAATTAAGCTTAGCCCATAAGTAAGTGTCCAAATGGAAACATGAAAGGAAACACAATGAAAATGCTCAAATCCAACTTAATTACAAAAACCTACATGGGGGAAGATTGTGGAACACAAAATGAATGCTCATCTATGCTTGATGGCTAACTGCCCGGGAGAAGGCTCATGTTCCAAAGAATTTGGGTGGGAATCACATACTAGCCTGTGGGAGGATAATGTTATGTCTAGACAGGATATTTGTTATGTATTCAGACACCATTCAACACAGGAGGACAAGTTGCTTTTGTAGGACTGATCTTAGTAGTAATGCATACAGGTCACTGTGCCGAGGGAACATAGTTAAAATATCACAGGCATAAAAGTTTTTTTTTTTTTTTTTTTTTTTCTAGAGCAGTAAGCAAATTGCCCTTCATGAAGATGACTCAAGATGACAGGTCTCATCTCCTCATTGGTCAACCAAAGAGGGGATATGGGTTCAAAAGCCTGTCTCGTAATGGCCTAAACTTAGACAGCCGTTTCAATATGAGGTTTCTGTGTATTTTAGGTCAAATCACTAACACACTAAAAGGAAGGGTTCAAGATCCCAAGGAATGGATTCAGAGGTAGTATAACGGTAAAGAAATTTCTAAGTCAGAATTTTCAAATCTGTCAGTCGATTCTAGATTGCACCAAGTGTTGATCCCTTGTTCAAACGAGAATGAGGGCTTTTTATAGCCAAAATTCTCAGACAAGGTCTAAGTGACAAGTGGCAGTCATCGAGGGCTAGACATGGTAGGATGATTCGATGTCCTGGCCCATACCTCGACTGTCACTTATCACTTTATACAAGTGTGCAAGTAATCTCTACTTTGTGCTCAATCCCTTTGATGTGACATTGCCCATGTGGGTCTGGTCAACTGCCAACAACCGCTATGGGTCTGATGGGACATCTCTTTGGGCCACAATTCCTTTAGGTATCTCGATTTCCCCCCTTTTTTTGTCTTATTATACAAATGACTTAAGAAGCTCCGGACGTTGTCCTCGAGTGAGATATCCTAAGGATAATTCCATGAATAAAACGATTTTAACTTGATTACGAGTGTAGTGCTTCACAATATTGAGTCAAGTCACAATTTGATGTTATAGCACAACTCAACATGCGTTCTCGGGTGTTTTTACATTTGATGTATGACTATCCCGAAATAGTCCTCTTTTCTTAGGACTCGAGATGTAGAGAGAAGTCTATGTTGCTCTGTGACTAGAGCAATTTCATTGCTTCTCGGATAACCCTTCAGTATGTGAGGGTTTTGATGTAATCGATATGAACCTCGATACTGAAGTTAGGTCGGGATCATAACTTTAATGACGAATTACCCATCTCAGGGTGGGTTAGACCGCTATAGCCTCGTGTGGGACTAATATCGTTGTAAGATCATAAGATCTTCTTGGTAAGAATGTTGTCGATTTTGGTTATCAGACCATAAAGTCTATTTCGATAGGTTCGAGTTGTCTCTAACCGATCTCGAGATTTAGATCATAATGTCTATTCTCGGATTTTGAATAGGAGCAAATCGTCTTTAGCTGATCTCGAGATTTAGACTATAAAGTCCATTCTCGGATATGGAATAGGAGCAAATCGCCTTCAACTGATCTCTCTATTATGGGATATGGAATAGGAGTAAATCGTCTTCAACTGATCTCGAGATTTAGATCATAAAGTCTAATCTCAGATATGGAATAAGATCGAGTTGTCTCTATCCAATCTCGAGTTTAGATCATAAAGTCTATTCTCGGATATGGAATAGGATCAAAATCGTCTCTACATCCGTTAGTGAAGATCAAATATTTTACTTCCCGAAATTGCATGTATTTCCTTGTATCTGGATACATGCTTTAAAAGCAGTAAAAGGAACAGATTTTGCCCAAAAGGCGCTAAATGCCTTCGTCTTATTGGTCCAATTTGAATTTTCAAATTGAGGGTCATCGGTACCGGTGTTATAAGCGTATTAATGTGACATTATGTGATTAATGCCGTTGGAAAGATTATGGGGTTATATCACGGACGGTCTGGACTCGTAAGATCTAGTGATGGTGAATCAAACGGTACTGTAGACTAACTCTATCATATGATGCTTTTGGGTAGTCTTACTATCATTCTTATTAGAAGGTACTACCGAGTTAGTCGACAGAATCGATATTTTCTGAACTACATAGTAAAAAATTTTATCTCAGCCGTCAACTTTTTTTACATGTAAAATCTCAACCTTTAAGAATGGGTGGTACTATGCCGAGGTCGGCATAGTAGAATTCTCCCATATGATATGATTGGTCAAATGAGAAAATGGGGATTCAACTCAAAGAGTGTTTGAGTACGAGCCCTTAATTTGACCAGTTTGATTAGTTGACCAAATGAAGTTCTTGATATAACTCTTTGAGTCCGAACCCTAAATTTGACCAGTTTGATTAGTTGATCAAATCAAGTTCTTGATATAAATGGTAATTGTTCTAGAAGCGTGATGGTTAGTAATCAATTAATTAAGCTTAGCCCATAAGTAAGTGTCCAAATGGAAACATGAAAGGAAACACAA